>CM057821.1:22003757-22228757 GCA_030067965.1 Latrodectus elegans | reverse complement strand
GTTTGATTGAGACTGTTTATAATTTAGATAATAATTCTAATATGCCGGAGTCACATATGAGAATTCCTGTTGGATAAAATGCATTAACTCATTATTTGCAATATTGTGTACAGGTAGCCTAAGTACATTAATTTTATAAAAATATTAATTCACAGACATTGTTATAAAACATTTTTCATGCAAAAAGTGAAAGAAAATTATAAAAAATACAAAATTTAGCATTATTTATTGTGTTGCAGATTTATCGTTAATTTATCTTTATTGGCATAAAATTAAAATAAAGATAAGTGTTCCACACATTGAGTAAAATATAGAAGTAATTTCATTATAGTTCAAAATAGATATTTTTTTTGATAATTTTGTCATACTTTAAATTGTATAATTATAAATTATATATATGTTCTTTAAAAACAAATATATAAAAAATAACTTATATCATTTTTAGAAAAAAAAAGACAGGAATAAAGACGACAGCAGATCGAGACAGACTTAAAAAATAAAATCAGTAAGAAATCACTTCTTTATTATGTTTACAGAACACTTTATGAGAACAGTTGATTCTTGTTTTGTCTATCATGGCCAAATATAAAATACATAGCATATTAATGATAATTATTGTATTTTATAACGAAGATAAAAATGTATATATAATGTAAATATAAAAAAGCATTTAAAACCCTTTATATCTTAATGATTGTTTTCCTTTTAATTTTCCTTTGTGTCTTTTTGGATTATTTTATGGACAATGGAGTATTATTTAAAATCGTAATTCACAGTTATAAGTCTCGTTAATGTGTATGTGATATTCGTTTATATATATCATATATACGTTTTGGTAAAAATGACTAATGCCGTGATTATGTACAGTAAAAAGTGATTATTCAGATTTTTCCATAAACTGAATAAATGTAATAATTTATCACTTTTTTTTACCGGTAAATACTTAAAATCGCAAACTCTTAATGGGATATGTGATTAATTCCGATTATTTTGTAAAGAAATGATATTTTAATTAAAAAATATACATCTGTAACTAATATTAAAAATTTCTTTCTTAGAATTTGAAGAATATCGCGAGGAATTATACACAGTAATGTTTTGAAAATTTAAATAGCTGTAGCTTTTTTGTACGCTCATTTCAGTAAATATTTTGAGACAGGTGAATTAAATAATTGCATAAGTTATACATTTGGAGTAAAAGGGATTAAAAAATAAAAATATGATGAAAATTATGAAAAGAAAATTTAATCCTAGCTTGTTATATTAGAAAATATTTTATTTGTATATATATCTCTGAACATAATACATTTTTTAAATTAAGTATCAATTAGTAATTGTATAATTTTTATGTCTTGCAAATTAAAAAAAAAATCTTCGGAAAAGTAAACAGTATAGGTTATTTGACATGATTAGTTTATGATCTTGAAAAAGATGAACTTAGGAAACAAGTCGGTTTAACTTGACATGAAGTTACAATCGTATAATGATTTCAAATTTATATCCAAATATCAAACTTAAATGACGAAATTGATTTAGAGGATTCTTTTAAAAAAGGAACGTAATGAATTTGTATAACATTTAAATGACACATTTTTGTATCTGGGATTTTTTGTATATTTCAAAGTGACAATGATCTCTTGCTCAGATAACATCGTGAAAGAGGATTTGTGCAACGTGACTGAGATTGAAAATCATTCATGGAAAATCTAAGCACAACCGGACTCCAAGTTCAGTTCAATGGAAAAATTAGGATATTGAAAATATGTTAAGTTATTAGTTCTGAAAAGCATTAAAAGTAGTAAATGATCAGAAAGGAATATATTTTGCTCAGCTTATGATAAACATTTTATGAAGGTATCAAATATACTCCTAATAAAGCAATATACTCCTTTATAAGTATACTCCTTATGGCATAGGTGCCGTATAAACTATAATTCCAAATTCTGAAATTGGCGATTTTTTAGCGGATTTTATTATGTATCTTGCAACTTCGTTTTTATTACGTCACGCACATGGAGACCTATAAGAATTATGCAGAAAATTCTATTATGGTAATCTTAGAGTATTACGTCATCGCGTACGTCACGATAGGTCATCTAGGCAACATTTCTTCATCGCTAAAAAATTGAGAATTTATAATCATAAATTACACAGAACCTGTGCCCTCCTTATAAACCAATATATTGATTACCTTTAAAAGTAGATTTTAATTTATTTTCCTGTAAATGACCATCATATATCTTAGAATTGAAGAAAAAAATTCATTCTTTAATAGACACAATTAGCAAGGCTTCTGACAAAAACAGAAGTGAAACACCAGATGATTCTAACGTGAAAGTTAATAATAGATTGCTAAATAACTGCTTCTATTAGATCCAACAATGAAATAAAAGATGATTCTAATGTAAAAATTAATAATCTATTGTTAAATGACAGTTAATCTGCAATTAATTTTGTTTTTAGAATGCGAATGGTGATGTGATCCATTTTAAACTTGCATATATTTTAACTAATCAAGAACAAGTAAAAAAGCATAGAAAAAGTGCTAATGAAAATTATGAATTGCTGGCAAAAAAGACATTTAATGTTATATATAGGCCCTAAAATTTCTATTGGTAATGCTGGACAGTATAATATATTTACTATGAGTACAAAAAGTAGATAGAACAACTAGTGACCCGCAAATCTTATAAATGATGCTATCTGAAAATCAAAATTGAGATTTATTAACAAAAGAGGAAAAATTACCTCGTGGTATATCAGAAATTAATTGACAATTTGGGAAAAAAATTTTTTTTTCTCGAAGATATTTCAGACTAAGCATTATCACTTCAATAATGCTCGAAAACTATCTTTCTGGAAGCACTAACCGACAGACATGTTCGATAATTTACAAGGCAGAGTGCGAATCTGAATTATGCAAATTGTGTTATTCTAAATGTCATAAAAATATAATGTGTCATAATAGGTGAACATGCAAGTCAATATAAATTCTTTTTTGAGAATATATGTTTATTTTGCTTTAAAATAAGAACTATTTTGAATAAATTCTAACTATTCAAATTGTTTTCCTTTACCAGGTCTCTCTCTTTTAATTTACAAAACATAAAAAATTATCTATCTATCTATCTATCTATATATATATATATATATATACAAAAATAAAACAAAAATTAGTTTGTTATTTCTTTTAATACTGTATATATATACATATATATATATATATATATATATATATATATATATATATATATATATATATATATATATATATATATATATATATATATATATATATATATATATATATATATATATATATTCTATATATATATATATATATATATATATATATATATATATATATATATATATATATAATAGTTAATATTGAATATAAAGTTCCGCTTTATTTAGATAAGAATACAGTATTTACAGAAATAACAGGCTAATTTTTGTTTTATTTTTGGTAAATTTGATCATTTTGCATTTTTAATGACTTTTTACGGCAGCTACATAACTATGCTATTGTTTAATACATGTCTCACAAAATCTCTACTGAAGTAAACATACAAAATATGTACACTGTTATATAAATTTTTAAATTGTAAGATTATTCTCAGTTTTATTCAAAGTCATCTTAATGTTCTTCAAATTCTTAAGAGAATAATGTTGATACATATAATGCTTCTTGAAAATTTTTATTTTTTCGAATAGAATATCATTTGCTTACAAAATAATTGGAATTTATCACATTCTCTATTACGAGTGGGAAATTATATGTATTTAACGATTTAAATGGTAAGTATTCAATAATATACTATCACTTTTACTGATATTAGTTTGAATTATTAATAATAATCGATTATTATGAATAATCATCGATGAATCACTTTTACTGTAACATATATGTATATGTATATACATATATATATGTGTGTGTGTGTGTGTGTGGGTGTGTATATATTATTGTTACATAGTTCTCATTACAATATTTGATGTATTTTCTTGTAATACTATTAAATTGTAGAGAGAGTACTTTGTTATATTTTCTTACTTTTTTCTGAGGATCTTTGGTTTTTCCAATCCATAAAATGTCTTCCTATTCCTTATTGAAAAATATCGGCTGTATGATTTCGTTTTATTTACGAGATTTTTGGACAGCTAGATGAAAGAAAATCGTTTCATTCAGTAATCTAGGAAAGCGAAGAATCTCATTACGAAAAGAATGGGAACACTGCATATTTTATTACCACTTTTAGCCGTCCCATTCTCATTCTAATACGTTATCACTTTATTTCATAAGTGAAAAGTTTTATATTAAGACGAAGGTATATATGATAAGACAAAGAATGACAAACAAAATAGGTTCGGATTATTTTATAATTCCGGTTATCGATTATTTAAAAAAATATGACAAAATTAAGATTCTAGTTGAGATTATCTATATATTTTAGGATTTACTTTATGAATTATTTAAAAAAATATGTTTGATAAAATTAAGATTCTGATTTTAGAATTAAAGGTTGTGAATATTGTAAATACATAAACATATATGAAATATATTATTTAGTTAAAATTATTTTTGAGAAGTTATGGCAAGCCTTCTATATATGTTAATGAGTAGAAGAATACTTAAATTCTTACTTTCAAGAAAATTTATTTTTTATTTTATCAACATTTTCCTCCATAATTCTAAATAAGATTCGAAAAAATAGATATGATGCTAAATATAATTTTTTAACAATTTAAAATGATCTAATATAAAAATAATGTGTTGATATAAATACAAATATGAAAAATATCATTTATGATAATTAATTAATGACACATACTTTTATTTTATAATACTCATATGCTAAAGAAATTATACTAAATGATTTGTCTAAATTTATATTATGTGTAACATTCAGAAATCAACCAAAATGTCTACACTTAAAATAAATCCCCTTTATTTGTTAAATTATTATTTCATTTATGGTATGTTTATTTGTTTTATTAATTTTGTGTTGTCAAGCATCAACTTGGCGCTTCGTATTATCTCGTTTATTTTTATTAGAAATATGCCGCCAAATGTGTTGTATATTTCAATAATTTCCTTGGAAATATACTGAAAAAAAAGTTATGCTTTCATTGTAACAAGTTGTTAAAATTCTTATTTTCATTCCTATTATAATAATAAATTAAAAATATTTTAATCATAAACTTAACTTGCATATACGAAGGAGAAAAAATCATAAAATATGAGCTTAAATGTATTAAAAATAATAGAATGCGAACGCGATCATTAAATATGAACATTTGGCGACAAATCTCAACATTTGGGGAGTTATTTTTTCTATGAAAATATCGATGAGGTAATATATGTGAGTAAAATGCACTCCTTGATTCATAAAAATGAGGATCTGAGAGAAAATTAAGGCATATGTTTTTTCATCTTAGTGATAAACTATGCTTTTAACAGAAAATAACACTCACCATAGAATGGTATAAGACTATTAAAAAAGGAATGAATTTTCACAGTTCTATTTCTTTAAAGGCTTACAGACTTTTTATTATGAATATTCTTTATAGCTTTGAAAAATATTCTTGCTTACAGAAATTTAGTAATTTTTTCTGAAAGTGTTAAAAAGTTATGAAGTTCCACAATCTCTTATGGAGAGGAGTAGTTCTTCAAATTTTAGTATAAACTGTTTCTAGAAAGAAATGAAATAGAGTTGTATTATTCTAATTAATAAAATTTGGTGTAATTGTTTATTGTAATAAAATATGTTAATGCTGTTTATCCCGTTGACCGCACGGAAGCTCACGCCACGTTCAATACACCTATTCACAGGAGAACACTGTTGAATGTCTTAGGATGATATGCAGCTTCCCTGAAAATAGAAATAAAAAAAGCGGAATATTAAGAAATGCTCAAATAGGCTGTTCGTAATTTAGAAGCATGGACCAAGCAAAACACTCCCAGATTAGTAACATTTGAAATGGAGGACATCACGACTAAGACCCTTTTAACAAGTCCCATCCCGCTATTAGCGAACATGACCGATATTTCCTTGGGGCCGTGTATCTAATTCACTGCCTTCCGACAAGCCCAACTATTTGGGCCACTATAGCCTCACAGTCAAGTAATAAGGTTAAATCCAAATCTGCTTTTATCCATGAAATGGAGGAAATTCAAACCAAAAGATTTTATATGATTTCACATCTCTTCATTCTTTTGAAGAAAGGCATTTGGTATATAGTATCTTTTCCCTTCACAGACGCAAGTAAATTCTCAAAATTATGTTAGCTCAAATACTAGGATTTAAAATGGGATAAATGAAATTCATTTTTACAAATCTAATAATACGTCAATAAAACTTGATATAATTGTTAGAAAATCTAAGTATCAAGATTTGTAAAAAAGTATCTTATTTACAGTAATGATAATTTTATAATTTGATTTGAGGTGATATATATATATATATATATAATATATATATATATATATATATATATATATATATATATATATATATATATATATATATATATATATATATATATATATATATATATATATATATATATATATATATATATATATATATATATTAGAATAAATGCAGCACTACAAATCAAAGGAAATTGTATTGCGGGTAAAATTATTATACAGTAAAAAGGCATTTAGTTCCATATGCGAGTTCAGTTAAAAAGAAACATAAAGCAAAGTGAAGTGTGTTATTTAATTATAATTATTTTTAACGTCAAGTGTTGGTATTTTATATCAATAGTTACTTCTTTGAATTCATAAATAAAATCAAGAATAACAAAGTAACATAATATTAAAATTATTTTTCATGGTCTTTATAGATTGTTGACTTGTAAAGAAATATTTGAAGTTTAACAATGCAGAAGAATTCAAGCACTTATAATCTGGACTGAACATATCACGTGGTGGACATGTCAAAATAACCGAAAGGGATCAATATTAAGGGGGGATCTATTATTTATACGAAGATTCACATGTATAAGTGGATTCTTCATTTGAGGTTTAGTCAAATATGGTTCCCAAAAATATTGGAAATGAAAAGAGAGGAAAATAAAATTTTCATAAAAGAGACGTACTATTAGTTTTATTGAATTTTGACAATCTAGATATTTCTAGGACACCTATATGAACTAATAATATATACAGTGATTCAGAGTTAATTGTAAAATGCTTGAAGCAGTTTCATTATTACACGTATATAAATTAAGACTTTGGACATTTTAAGAGACTAAGAACACACTTAATGGTTGAATAGTGTATTTTTCAACTTTGTGTTTGTACATTATATTTATATTTGTTGAGAAATGCATATTTTAAACAGATTTTAAAGGAAAACAGAAAATGCAATTATCTGTTGTTTGGTTTATTTCTCAATTTCTATGAAAATACCAACCAGGTAAATACATATTCAGGTTATTATGCAATGAAATCTATTTAAGTAAGGAAAAAGAAGGTACGAATTTTTTTATAATTTATTTTCTTTAAAAATAAATTAGTTTTCAAGAAAAACAATATTAAATAACAAAGCTTGAGCACGCAAATACGAGGGTTACTCTGAAATTTTTGAGATATGCAGAGACGAGAATTTACAAAATAAAAATAACGGTTTAAATTTTTAAATGCAAAGTATTGTATTGTAAGTAAGAAGACGATTTTTACTGACTTTCTTCAACTTGTTTAGCGTAGAATAAACTTTAAACAGAAGAGAAAATGGACTTGACTCGAGAACATTTTCGCTCTATGATTTTCTACGATTTTAAAGTAGGATTAAATCAAAAAGTATGCGTTCAACGGTTGCAATTAGCATTTGGTGATGAATCTTCATCTCGTGCTACTATATTCAGATGGTTTAGAGAATTTAAAAGAGGTCACAATTTTCTTCAGGATGAAGAACACACAGGAAGGCCGTCCTCGGCTGTAATCCCGGATAATGAGTCTGCCATACAAAAATTTACATGGATAATCGCTGTACCTATCAAATGATACACAAGGAACTAAACATTTGATCCGCAGTCATACACAAAATCATTCATAAAGAATTACATATGAAAAAAGTAGTTTGCTATTGGGTTCTCCATAATCTAACTGAGTACCAAAAAGAGGAGAGTGTCAGAATCAGTAAAGAAACTCTTAAACTACTAAATGATGATGGCCAACGCATCATTTCTAAAATTGTAACAGGCGATGAAACCTACATACCGTTTTTTGATGTTCCAACACGTCAAGAAATCAAAGTATGGGTCTTTGAAGATGATCCCACGCCAACAATGGTGAAAAAACAACGCGCACTTAGAAAAATGATGTATGGCGTTTTCTTCAGAAGTACGGGATTGGTCAAAGCCATGATGTTGGAAAGACAGAAGACAGTAACAGTAAACGTTTATACCGCTAAGTGTCTTCCTGAAATTCAGCAAGAACTGAATGTTAGGGGACTAATGCTTCACAATGAAAATGCATTTTCACATACAGCCGGATTAACAATTGAGTTTCTTAAACAAAAACAAATTAAAATAATCGAACATCCACCGTATTCACCTGATCTATCTACGTGCGACTTTTGGTTATTCTTTAACGTAAAAAAGAACTTACGTGGACTTCGTTTTATTCAGAAGAAGAGATTGATGTGGCTATATATGCATTTTTTCATCTATTCCAAGAAATGAATGACTTGAGGCATTTATTCTGTGGAAAATTCATCTACAAAAGTGCATCGATGCTGGAGGAGACTACTATGAACACACCTAACAGTTTGTAAGTATAACTTTATAAACCTAGTTGTATCTCAAAAATTTCAGTTTGACCCTTGTATATACATATATTCTCCCATAAAACACTTAATTACATTGAATATACTTTAAACTGTTTTCATTAAGCATTTTGTGAATCTTCTGCGTTTGGGATTATACAATTTTCTGTTCCATGAATTTAGAAAACAAAAGTAATTTGATTGATGGTATTTCAATGGAAACATTTTCATTTCATTAGTAATGTAATTAAGCAATAGGTTACTCGTAACTAGTGTATACTAAGACCAATTCAGAGAAAATGCCTCAATATAAATGATATCAAGTGTCGATGATGACATTAGAGATATATGTCAGACATTTGAAAGATATGTTTTATATTTTTGTTAGATATCAAAATTATGGCAGAATGCGTCTGTATAAAGATTATTCTTTTCATTTTTCGAGTTTGTTGCTCCACTTTCTGACTGAATCATATTTTAGTGTGGAGTCCGACTTCCTCAGTACACACATGCCATAGGTAACTGTTTATAGGGTACGCAACTATTCCCAAACCATTCATAAAAAGAAATGATAAAGGCAAGATAGGCAGACAGAGAAAGAAAGTACATCCATGCCCGAACTGGGATTCGAACCATGGAACTCCATATTTTAATTTTATTTACCTTTATCACTGTGATTAATGAGGTTTTCTTTTTTGGCTAAAATTTTCTTATTTTTTTGAGGTTTTCTTTTTTGGTAACAATTTTTTAACGATAGCCTATAGGTGTAATGTAATAAATTATATAAAATTCATAGCATATACTTTTATTTTTAAGATGGATAGTATAAAACATCAAAAAATTTGTTATTTGATTTTAAGAAAATTATGCAGATTTTATTGAATATACTGTTTCATTATTAAAAATATTCTGGAGATTAATTTTGATTAATTAAAATAACAATATTAAAGCAACGTTTTCAGTTTCATTTTTTTTAAATATCTTACTTTAAAAGAAGTTTAATCTGGTTAAGTAGTTATTTAAAAAACATTTGAATAAAATGAAATTATAATCTTATTATTAATTCATTTGTGTTTATAGATACATCATTATTTATTAGGAGAAGAAATCTTTTAATAGTTATAAATTTAATTGTACAGAATTTAACTTTAGTTACTAAATTATAAAAAATTATCTTATTGAAATAAATTCTGCTGACTTTTAATTTTTTGTAGCAATTTTTATATTGTTATTTTACTCTAAATAATTAGTTGCTGTTTGCTCTATTTTCAAAATTGCATTACAAGAATTTTAGTTCTTATCAAAATTAAGTGTTTATGTTCTTTGCAATTAAAATACAACAAAATGAATGGACGAATAAGGTTCAATATCAGCATATAATATATTAAATATATATATATATATATATATATTACAAACAATCATTTCAATGAGATAGATAATATATTTTTAGGTATCACAGGTACAATTTTTTCATGTGAGCTGTGTTGTTATCTGAGTTATCTATCATGAATTACATTTGTATATTTACATAAATAGTTACCAAGCTATTCCTTTATTTTTATGCTAATTATTACCTGCTTCTTAATAGCAAACTTTACACTAGCTATATTTTCAGATGAAAAATTCAAATGGTAATTATTCGAACTCAAAAAGAAAAGGAAACAGAGTTTCTTCATATTATTTGAAAGTAATAAATATATACTGTAAGAATTATTTTATTTATTTAATTTCAATTTTAAAGCTAATTTAGTTTATTTATGAAAAACATAAATTAAAAATGAATTCCCAAATTTATCGATTACTTGAATGTCTTATATTACCGGAAGATAGATACATTTTTGACAAATTTCTTAAGATCAAACCACTTTATTATAAGGCGAATATTGAGTTCCAAAATGAAGAATTAGATTTTTATGGTAATTGTTTGCATAGTTCGAAATTTGAAAAGAAAATTCACACACATTGTTCTATTTTGATGTGAAATAATTTGGTTCCATTTAAAAAATTTTCCTTCAATAATTATGGAATACATTTACGAAATTTTTGAAGATTATTTTAATTTTTACTTTTTTCCATGCCCCATTAAATGAGTGTTGAGTGTATTGGAGATTTTAGTAAGTTAAATTTTATATTAGATACATTTTAGATTTCGTATTAATTATTTCTTAATTTAAAAATACTTTTATGTAAATTCTCTATACGAAATCAATTTTAATATATATTCAATGATGTATTATAAAGAAATATTTAATTTATATTTTTACTACATATTCAATATTAAACTACCTTGTGAATAAATGTCTCTAACCAAAAATATCAGCAAAATTTCAGAAAAAACTATTTCTTTTTTAAATTTAAAATAATCTACTTGTTTTAAATTAAAAGTACACATATTTGTTTCACATAATTGATATTCATTTTAACTGTGCTATTAACATTATAAAATGTGATATTACTAAAGATTTCAACTCTGTGGAGATTTATAAAAAGTAAATAACACAGGTACTATTCTAATTTAAATATTGTTTTTTAGAAATCTTGGAACATATCGGAACTTGTTTGTTGAATATATATTTTGCATAATCACTTTAGAAAGATTTATTATTCATCCACTTTAAAAGAGAGCTTGTTCATTCAGCATTTTTAAAAATTTTTTATTTCCTCAATTCTATTTAAAATTACAAACAGCTTTGCTTGCACGCGTATATAATTGCAGAGATAAAAATTATCAAGATTGTTGGTATCGGATAAACTATTTGAGATTTTAAATTTGCATAACTAAAGAACTGTAAAAATGCTATCTTTTTATTCAAATAATTGGAGACCATTATTCGCTTAGACTACTATAAAGCTGGAATAATTATTTACTTATGAGTGTTATTATTTGAACTTCAGATGCTGTAATTATCAGTTTTTGTAGGATATGCATTACCACATGATTGATTTGAAAAGTATTTGATGCTGCTTTAAAACAAAAAAATTATTTAGGTACGTATTTAGTTTACATTTCTCGAAGATTATATTTCATAAAAAATCTAAAGTACGTCTTCTGAGATTAAGGAATTGGGGTAATTTATTAGCTCTAGTAAATGCACCTTTGAAACTTTATTCAAGAGTCTCTTTAAACTAAAATTATAACCCTTGTGCAAGAAAATTATTTACTAAAAAGAAATAATTTATAAATATATGAAACTGAGAAAGGAATGTGTTTAATTATCTTTTAATTTTTTTCTAAAACATAAAAGGTGTTTAAATGTTTACTATAATGAATACAATTAGCATATTTCGTATTTATCATACAGATACTTATTTACTCACTTAATTTGTGCCAGTATTTGTGCATATTTTAATGAAATTGTTTTTTTAGTGTACCCTAACTTATAAAAGAAATGAATTTGCTTGAAATCATACTAGAGTGAAAAATTATAAAACGGATATAAAGAGAAATGAAATTTATGAAGTGACTTAATATTGTTTTATAAAATTATGTTGAAAAATTTGACTACTAAACCCAATAGTGTTAGAGAAGATTTACTGATTGAAAATTTCACAGTGTATTTATTATTAAGCATTTCTAATAATATAATATTCAAACTTTTGAAGCGAAAAATACATAAAAATTTACAAAAGTAAGATGTTAATATTTAATATAATGAATCTAAAAACAAATATTTTAACTGTATGAATTTAAATTTATCTTTATTATTTCTTAAATGCAACTTTATCTCCTTTTTTACTATC
This sequence comes from Latrodectus elegans, assembly GCA_030067965.1. Classification (NCBI taxonomy): domain Eukaryota; kingdom Metazoa; phylum Arthropoda; class Arachnida; order Araneae; family Theridiidae; genus Latrodectus; species Latrodectus elegans. The sequence continues at coordinate 22,216,233 of CM057821.1, read as the reverse complement.
TGTAATTTATTAAAAGCATTATCTTCAAATCAACATATAATTTTCTCTTTTTAAAATTATCATTTTCAAACATATATAAATTAGAAAAATATATAATATTATGAAAATCATATTTGAAAATTCCTCCTGATATCAGATCTTTGAAGTTTGTTTTTTTTAAATATTTTCATCATTTGTATATATTTTTCCTTTTATATTCATTACCAGTTTTCTACCTGCTTTTATCATTTACAAAGAATAAGGACGAATATATTTCAACAAAAAAAAAAGAAAAATATCTATCTGTTATTAAATTACCTATCTCTATATTCCTTCTTATAATATATGCAAACCTTAATGCATCATTCAAGGTTGACAAGGTCTTATGGAAAACGAAGAATAGATTAAGAATAGAAATCATTATTCCTTTAAGCGGCTGAATGAGTTTGATGAAGATAATTTAATTTTGAGTTGTCTTGCATTCCGTGTAATATATTTTATTCAATAGAAGCTTATTTATCTCTAGATATTGTATACAGCAATTTTATCGATAACAGAGCACTTGTATTAGTAAAATCAATCACTGTCAGAAATAAATCATTCTGCTAATCTTTCAGAATTTCTAGATAGTTAATGCTTTAAATTAAATCCACAAATTATATTTCATATTATAGAATTTAAAAAGAAAAATCATTTGATTTAACACAAGCCCAAAAATTGAATTTCGATAATTATTTGTGTCAAACGCATTCTTAATATTTAAAACATATTAAAAGCATAAGGGTTAAATTAATTCATAATATTTTATAATACTCAAATAATTTATTTTATATAAAAGATAAATGTGTGTATTATTTTCATTAAAAATTTCCTTTGAATTTAAAATTTTGAATAGATATGCAAGGTATATAATGTGTTGAAAAAAATAATATTATGATACTCTAAAAATGTAATCTTTTATACAGAAATTATTTGAATGTTATAGAAAAAAAAATTAATGCTTTTTAATATGTATTTTCTTGGGTTTCTTAAATTAATGTTTATTTTATTAACATCTTGGATAAATGTGAGTAAATTTGAATGACTCATAATTTGTAATTAGTAAATCAATAAATTTCAACGCAAATAGGCAAAGAATACATAATTATAATTAAGAATAGTTGAACAATTTTAAAACGCTTTTCAAATATTTTCTATTATAAGGGTATTACATGGTTATACTGCCTTAAAAATGTTAATTTTAATATTCAATATCTCCCTTGTATTAATTAAAGTACAATAAATTTAGTTAAAATACCTCGCATTATTTAAAATACAAAGAATTTGCAAAGTGTTTCCGTCATACAGTATTAATTATTATACAAGTCCTATATATTTTTTCGACTTATAGAAAATATATTACATTTATTATAATATGCTTCTGAGTAATTAACATCTCCGCTTTAATTAAAAAAATTAAGACAGAATTTGAATTCTAAGTAATTAAATCGTTGAGTAAGCACATTGAAATATAGCATATAAATCGAGTATAGTTATGGTATGTAGCATATATCGAGTATGTATTGTGTATAGCTATGTTAATGAATTATTTTCATTAAGAATATATTTTTAAGACTCCATACATATGATTCCTTGATTTTTAATGCATTGAAATATTATTTTTCATCAAAAAATGCGACAATTATATTTATAAAATTCAATTTGTTAATATTTCAAATGTTTTCCGCGCTAAAAAATTAGAACAAATAAAAAAATGAAGTGCATTTATTATTTAAAGATTAAAAACTAAATACCACTCACTGTATTAACATCATGTATAAGATATTTGTGATATCCTAAACAATTCTTGATGAGTGGTTTTTATTTTATTAGTCTAAACATGCCTTTATTCAAATTAGTTTTTTATTTATTACAGAAGACGTTAGTACTTATCTGTAATATATTTTACGTGAAAAATGAGTTTTTGTAAAGTGTGCCCAAGTAACACATATACCCTAATTTCAAAATTTACTTAAAATCTGCATAAATTTCCCGTTTATGGACAAACAAATGGTTTCATTTAGTAGTAAATCACATTCTAAGACTAACTGTGGTCTTCATTTTAATGTAAAAAATATATTTTATGAGAAAAAAGGGATATCGTATGGTGCATCCATATGATACGTGTGACTTCAGATTCCCACCCAAATTGACTTCAAAATTCCCTCATATCTTAAAAAATCCCCAATATGTTTTCAAATAAATGATACAATTTAGAAGCAAATCACATTTCTAGACTTACTGTGGAATTGGTTTTATTATAAAAATATATTTTAGGAGAAAAATGAGTTTTTGTAAAGTTCGCCCAAGTAACCATATGATCCCCTTTTCCAGATTACGCTAATTTCAAAAGTTTCTAATTTTCTAAAATCAAATATATTGTGAGCATAATATAGAGTAAATTGTTAATGTTAACTATTATTTAATAACACACGAAAATGAAAAGCAACTGTTTACATAGAATGTAGTGTATATTGTGATGGATAAATTATGAAAATTCTTTTCAGTTACTAACAGAAATTTGATATTTGAGAGCATTTTTCACAGACTGTAGTCAAGGGTTGGAATTTATCGAAATTAGGGAGAGAATTCCTAACCACTCAATTTAACAAAGGCTTGCGTAGAAAGTAGGAATTCATTATAGGTTGTTCAATAGTTTTTAGGATGAAATATTTGATGTTTTAGTCTCCTAAGTATGAAATTATAAATTGAATTCTTTATTTATCTAAAACGTATCCTAGGTTATAACTCACACGAACACACACACACACGCACACACACACACACACACGCACACACACACACACACACACACACACACACACACACACACACACACACACATTATATATATATATAATCTTTCTCAATAATTTATATTACTATATCAATATTAATTAATATACTCAATATTTCTCATGTAATTATAAATATAATTGTTTATGTTTTTCAATATTAAATAATAACATTTTACATTTAGTAATACATAATATATAAAATATATTTTTACAAAAATTTAATACAATATATTTATACAAAAATAATATATATTACAATATATTTATACAAAAATATATAAAATATATTTATGTTAGCAAGAATTTATTACAAGTAATTTATCAAATAGCTAAATAAATGTTTTAAATGATTTTGTAAACAAAACTTCACGTTTGACCGAGGAAGAAAATTTTGGATTTCAGAAAAAAATTATTTAAAAATTGAAAGTATAAAGTGTATGATTATAAAGCGTTTTTAATGTTTTTATGAAGAAATAAAAATATTAATTATTATAACAAATTTAGTTGTATAAGTATTTCGACTTAGTATTCTAAACTAAATGTATTTTAACATAATATTATGGTTTTTAAAATTTATAGTATTAAAGTCGGCTACATAAGGTATTTGGATGAAATAATGTACTCATTTTAATGAAATATATAATAAAATCTTACTTTATATAAAATTTATTCAGTATTATTTTATAAGTTCTCAAAAATTATTAATTATATTAAAATAAAGAAATAAGTCATGCACATTAAAACATTTACTAATATTTTACTTAAATATTACTTTATAGGAAACTAATTAAAAGTTTTATTTTAAAAAATGAAATTTGTTAAATCAAATTAAATTTGAGGTTATGAAAAGCAAAAGTAAAAACTTTTCTGAATATATTTCGATGATTTTGTTTTTCAAATTATTTAGATAAAAAAAGGCAAACTTAATTACTCAACAAAAAGTTAATTTTGAAAATTATATCTCTGATTTTAATTAACCTTTCTCTGAAGAGAAGTAATTAAAAGTTAAATATTTAATCATGGCCGCTATAAAAAAGTAAAATAATTTAATAAAAAATGAATGTTGTATATTAGTATAATAAATAGAATGGAAATACTTAAATTAAGTTAAATGTACTTATTTAGTAAATATTTGTAAAATTTGAATAACATTTAGAAAAACTGAAATGTTAATATATATATCACTCTTGCATACGAAACAGTTTTTTTAAATTATACTTGTAAAATATTAAATCTTTACACATCACGTATTTTTGTATTATATTTAAATATGAAATATTTATAATTGTTATAATGGAATGCTAGCAGTGTATAACCCTCAATTAAGTATACAAATCATGTGAAATTACCATTAAGCATTTGCAGTGTGTGAATACCACATCACGTACAATTGTAATGTTTGCCAGCCCTATATAAATGGAGAAAGGATTAGTGATTTTAAGTACAATAATTCTATTTTAATTTGGATTTTTGCTCTTTTTTGCGTTAACTGCTTAACTGTGCCTCGTTGAAGATATCTGGTTTCTTTCAGTTTCTGAGCTTGAAAGATAAAAATAATCAATTAGAAATAATTAAAAAAATCAATTGGGAAGAAAAGCAGCTTTTGGAGATAGGATGTTTAAATCGACAATTTGGTGATTGCATTGGACGAAACCGAACAAACGTGATGAGGATCAATGATCGCTGGATGAAGGTAGATGATCACTGGAAGATGTTGGAAAAATGGGATCGAACCCACTTTATTGTACTATTACAAGTGATATGAGGCATATTGATCGCTTATCAGTTTTGAATCCCTCAGCCCACTTCACGAATCGTAGCTATCTAATACAGTTTGTTACAAATCATTCGTAACAAACTGAATTTGAATACACTTGCATCATTACATTAGCTGCTATGTGGAAAAGTCATTCTTTGCTTCTAATACACTTAACTCAACAGGTTTTTGTTTTGACAGTGAGGTGATGAAGGATGGATAGGGACAAGAAAGGGCAACGACATTGTCATTACTAAACGAAAGCTAACCTCTGTGGCACGAAAGCCCATGGGGGCCAAATCCTACAGAATCTATACCTGTTTTTCTAATTCAATGGCCTTAGGGCGTGAAGCGTATGTCCCGATTATGTGGTCATCTTAACCCGAAGCCCACAGTGTTTAGTTCTCAAACATGCTGCTTGGTACTCTGTTTATCGACCCACTAAAGCGATGAAAGACCAAGTCGATTATCATTACTAGTAATTCACATTTTGCCTACAATAACATGATGCTGGAATTCAAGTCTGAAGATACTTTGATGAGAGACTGTTACATTACATATTGCTACATTGATCCTGTTAACGGTATCATGACTTGGGATAGTATTGGATTTCACTTCTGCACTACTCTATCATGCACTGCCAGTACACTGAACACCTACACCAGATCAGCTTTAGAGGTAAAGCCTATTCTCTATCCAAATATTTAAAGTTTGCTAATAACAATTTTCCAACAAGATAATATGATATCACATGCGGAATGTATTATTAAAGTGTTCTTCTAAACATATCAAACTGAAGTGGTTTTTCTGGCAAACTATTCTCCGGGTCTCTCAACAATCAGAAATAGTTGGTCCATGCTTTGAATGCAATGACATTGGGGATATAGCAGCCACTGATACAACAGATCAAGTTTGGAAATATGTAGAAGCCACAAGGACTAAAATATCCTAAAAATAAATCAAAAGCAACTTTGATTTTATGCCGAAACTCGTAACAACAGTTATAGTGAAAATATCTTCATTACTAAATATTAATCATGCTGCCCAACTCAGAATTAGGTACAAAGATGTAAAAAAATAACTATTAAATTTATCATCATCCACACTTCACAAGAGGCTGACATTTCAATCAGCTGATATTTGTCTGACGCGTTATATACCAAAGAAAATTTTGTAGCCTTTTACATGGCCATTCTTAGTGTTGTTTTTTAGCTGACCATCAGTATATATATATATATATATATTATACATACATACATACCAACATACATATATATATATATATATATATATATATATATATATATATATATATATATATAGAATTTGAAATATCAGAGTAAAAAGAGAGTTACTAAAAACAAAAATTTATCATTTTTAAGAGAATAAGAAGATATTCATATCGATGACATTTTTTCTTATTTGTGAATAAATAAGAATTATTTCTTAACTAATATTTTCTATTTTTTTAGAGAAAAAAGTGAATGGATTTATTATTTTAAAAATGGGAAAGTAAATCCAAATAAAAATTTAAGAGAGTTTTTTTTACTAAACAAAGCCGATATAAGCTAAACTGAAGTTAATGTATTTTCCATTTAGCTGTTAAAGCTAACTTAAAACTTTTTTAAGCTTTAATTTTTTAAACATGTGAGATATGGAGGAAGACGATAAATTATATGTTAGGAAATTGAAATCCAATGAGGCCTGTTATAAAAACAAATGGCAGATATGTTTGAAAAGACAAGAATATATATATATATATATATATATATATATACACACACATATGTGTTTAGTGATAGGATTCAAAAAGAATATTTTAATATTAAACCTATTTGTTAAGATTCTACTATTGAAATTAATTTTTACTTTTTTGAGAAAATTTTGTTAATAAGTATTAATTTGCTTATAAGAACTTTTAAAATAAAAGTAAATTTTATTTCATAGTACTTATAACTATTATAGTATCTCTGATTAACTTTGGCCTATATATTAATCAGATATAAATAATTTAATATAGAAATTAAGCTATCAATTTTACTGTATTTCTTTCATTGAATTTTAGAAAAAGGAAATGTCAGAAAAATTTTACACACCATTTTTCTTTTTAACTGTTGCAGTGCGGGACACAATAAAAAAGAACCAAAACGTATATTTATTTGATGTGCATATGAAATTTTAATTTTTGTAACTCTAATTATTCAAATATTCCTCATATAATATGTTTTAAGGAAAATAATAATTTTACTTATACAAAATTAGAAAAAATATAAATTAAATTGATATTACTAATTTTATGGATAAAATATTGCAGTTTCAGAAAACTTAAAATATAGAATATTTTTAGTGCACTTTTTACTGTTTTTATTTAATACTTAACGAAAATAAGTTATATTTTGCAATTTCAAAGTATTAATTAAAAGACTATACTCATAATTCACAATTTAGTTCAAATGAATTAATCCTCGAATTGTTTTATTTTGTTATAATTAATTTTACATGATCAAAAAATTAAGTTTCTTATACTATTTTTATAAATTTTAATGATTCTAGAAATAAAGAAGAGAATTTTATTCTTTTTTTATATCATTATTTCATGTCAAATAATTTAATAAAACCTTTTTTTATTGAAAGCATAATTTATCTAAATTTAGAGCTTAATTATTTATATTCCATGTAACTGATAAATACACTTCTTTCAAAGGAAACTCTATAATGGATTTTAAATTAAAATAATTAAGATTTTCAAACAACTTGTATAAATTTTCTATAATTTTTAAACGTTTATTTTAACTGGTCAAAAAAAGTATTTGACCAGTTAAAATAGGTGTGTTTAATTTCAAAAATGCTTATGAAAGAAAAATCTAAAATATAAAAAATCATTTATAAAGAATTTGGATTGATTTTTGCAAGAAGGATAAATATTGTCTAATAGTTATATATAGCTTCATGGCTTTATATTATTTTTATCATAAAAAAATAACAAATTCAAGTTCAACTCTCAAAGGGTCAAATTATTATGTAAATTCTATTCATCATAATTTTATGGAATATTATCAAAAGGAAACCGAATATTTAATTAGTTGCAATTCTTTAGTATTAAGTATACATACTCTATAACAATCACATCATTATTGGTGATATCAAAAATGTGAGTTATTAAAATTAATCTTATTAATGTAATTGAGAATATTATCATATGATATCAGTATTGTATGTTGTGTGCATCGATTTTCTTTAACGTAAAATTTATGTTTGTTAAGGCAATCAGTTGTATTTGCTAAAAAGCATTACTCACTTCCTTATTTATCAAGAATATATCTATTTAACTATCTGTCTATCGATCTATCTATCTATTTCTCTCTATTTGTACATAGTATTCATTTATTTATGCGTATGTGTGTCTAATATATCGGTCTTCATAGAATTATATGAAATAAATTTTCATAAATTTTTAACAGAATCAATTATTTCAAATAAATTTTGCTGAAATATATTTCATTTTATAAATATGTCTTTTTTAATACATTTAATTGAATGGGCATATTTTAGTTTCAGAATACTTTATCTTGAGGAAACAAATTTAAAAAAAGTTAAAGCAATTTTCATGTAAGAAATTTTAATAAATATTTTACTTTATTAAATGTAATTATTTAAAGAAGTACATCATATAGTAAAAATGAAATCATGATTAAAAATCCTTAAGGAAACATAAAGTTAGTTTTGTTTACTAAAAGTTAATTTTTTCACAATATTTCATTTTTCAATTTATCAAAACAAATAGCTTTTCTTTGAAATAATGCAATGAAAACAAATGCTTTCAAATGGTTTTGTAGTTCCTTTATTTTGATTTATATTTATGCAATTTGTCAATTCAAATTGCCACTTTAATTAATATTTGTATAATTTTCTATTAATTAAATCAGTAATTTAAATATAAGTTTTTACTTAAAAAATGCTTAAGGGCAATATAATTACCAAAATTTAACTAAAAGTTTTTAAATCTTTCAAGATTTGGGTATTTTACGAGGATGGTACTTAAACCTTTTAAATAAAACTTCATTTGAATTATGCAAGAATTTTAAAAAGTGTACTTTCACCATTAAGAAATGTTTGACAAATTTCAAATCTTTACAAAAAAATTTATTTTGTATTTTGAATTATTAAAAATAATGTGTGTGTGTGTTGTGTGTGTGTTGTGTGTGTTGTGTGTTGTGTGTGTGTGTGTTGTGTGTGTGTGTGTGTGTGTTGTGTGTGTGTGTTGTGTGTGTGTGTGTGTTGTGTGTGTGTGTTGTGTGTGTGTGTGTGTGTGTGTGTGTGTTGTGTGTGTGTTGTGTGTGTGTGTGTGTGTGTGTGTGTGTTGTGTGTGTGTGTTGTGTGTGTGTTGTGTGTGTGTGTGTGTTGTGTGTGTGTGTGTTGTGTGTGTGTGTTGTGTGTGTGTGTGTGTTGTGTGTGTGTGTGTGTTGTGTGTGTGTGTTGTGTGTGTGTGTGCTTGGATTTGTCAAGAAATTTTCACGGTCACTTTCAATAGCATAATTTTCAGATTGACAAATATTATGAAGCGGTTCGTGAAGATCATTTCAGTTTGCAGAAAGGAAGAATAAACGTATATGTATCTTATTTATCAACGAGTCTATCAATGTTTATACACAAAGAGCAAGATTCAAAGAGGTGTTGCTAGAACTAACTCACTATCATTTACATCATGAGAGAAAAGAATATAATTCCTTTATTTTGTTTCTATATCGATAATAAAATGAGCGAATGTATTTCGATTGATTATTCTAGACAAGGAAATTAAAAATGAGATATATATGTTGTAAATCTTCTTTCATTCCTTCTGGAAGGTAAAAATATGATTTTTCGGGAAAATATAACATTCAATCAAGGTCAATTGCCATGCTTAGGCAGATTTCAGTGATGAAGGATTGCTTTGAAAGAGAATAAGTATAATAAGTAACTTCCTTGTTGAACAGTTATTTAATCATGTTCTATTAATTAGATAATTTCTAACATACACAAGTCAACAAATTTCAAAAATCATAATCTATCAAATTATATAAGACTTATACATTTCTGTATTCGTTTGCTGACAATATGACTTGCATGTTTGATAATATTTTTATTTTAATAACTGATAAGAATAATTGCAATTATTTTAAAATTATAACACTTAATGATTTTTATCCTTATCAGCTGTGCCGACTGAAGATTTCCTATGTGTCCTGTCTTATATACTATATGTCCAACTATGCTGACAAGACATTTATTCTTTAGAGACATGTCCCATTTCCATTAATTTTCTTACAAAACAAACCGAGTCTGAAGAAGTCATGTGTGGATAATATGGACTGCGCTATCTTTATTAAGGAACTCTTCACATGCCTACAAAATATAATATAATTTGCTGAACCATTATTTTTTGAAAGTTAAAACATTTTGATAGTCAGTTCTCTGGTATTTACTGGATAACAAATGACAAAGTATATTTTACGCTATTTTTGGAACATTTCATTTTGTGACAGCTTGGATTTGTCAACTTAATCAATGACATTTATAACATTATGAACTGTGGTCTCAAACTTTTTCATGATTATCGTGAGCCTTTAAGATATTTTTTCCCAATAGTCGGGGTATATCGGGATACATTGTCCCCTTATACCTAAGGAACCAGCCAGAAACAGAGACCTCGTTGCCGCAGAGGCGTTGCCCCGGGTGCACCACCATCGCACCCTCACACATAGGGACCCGTTTATAGGGTAGGCACCATTCATACCTGATTCACACACAAGGAAAGGACAAAGACAGGATAGAGAGAGAGAGAGAGAGAAAGTACATCCATGCCTAAACCAGGATTCAAAACCAGGACCTCCCTATCCGTAGTCAGGTATGCTGACCACTAGACATGTTGGCCGGCGCATTTAAGATATTATACTTGACAAATACTCCCAAAAATGTGATGATTAATGCAGATAATTATGGTCAACTGGGTGAGAAATCCTGCAAGATATTATTCACGAACATTATGAGCGATATTCTATGGCCAATTGTATCTAAGCTAGTGTGGAGTAAAAGTATTTGATTTTCATCGTTTGTAATAATTTAACTCTAAAATTTCTATGTATATTTTCTTCAAGTTTTAATATTTTTATACTGTTTTTAAATATTTCTTGATTTTTATGGGATTGCAGAGTATTTTCTTACCATCTGTTAATTTAAAAACAATTGCTAAAGATCAGGATGTATTAATATATATATATGTATATATATGTATATATATATATATATATATATATATATATATATATATATATATATATATATAATATATATATATATATAATATATATATATATATATATATATATATATATATTATATATATATATATATTATATATTATATATATATTAAATTTTATTTTTACAAATACTTGGCAGTAAATTTTAAGCATTTTTTAAAAATCATAAATTTTAAACAATGGTCATTATCAATCAAATTCCATAGTATCATTTTAGTTTTTCCATACTATCAGTCTAATTGATTATTTATATAAAATACTAAGCAATTATAATTATTTTAATTAGGTAATAACCATAATGAAATAACGAATCTTAAAAAAAATTATTTCAAAAAATTATGATTTTTAGAAGCAGTATTACAATAGACTTAAGATATAAAATATAATTAGCATCTGATTTAAAAAGTATGAGTCTTTGACTCTGATAAAAACTTATTTTAAACTATCTGTAAATGAGTACAAGCTTTCATGAGTTTAACCTTTATAGAAGCTTTTGAAGTTAAGTAGATCCTTGAAACAGATTCCATCATTTATTTACTGCGAGTAATTGCATTAAATATTCAGTTCTAATATATATGGATATTTATTATGAATCCAACAACGCTTATGATTTCTTAAATTGTATTTTATTAATACAATATACATGGGATAGTCAAAATTGAGAGAAATATCGAGCGAATGAAGTACATGCATAATTTAAACAAATAAAGATGTGATTACTATTTTGACAAATAAATTTGACGAAAATGAAATATAGACGCAGATATATCTCTTTCATCATAAAAGGAAGTATTTATATATATAAAAAAATGTGCGCTCCAATTTATTTATAATCAGTAGCAAAAGTAAGTATATTGAGAAGATATCTCTCATTAAAATTTTATATTAAAGTCTTAAGCATACTAATTAGATTTTAATTTAGAGTGAATAGTTTAGAATTCTAAAATATTATTATGATGCAGTTCCATGAGAATATATCAGTGAAAAATTTACATAAATGTTGAGAACTACTTCTCACTAAATATTATCCTTCTAGAAATGTGTTTTAAAATTAACTAATTTTATTATCATTTAAAATATTTCATCATTTTTAGCTTAATATTTTAAAAATTACTGAGTTTTAGTTTAAATTGAAATTTATTTCAACATAAATCATAAATAAAAATATTTATAGACTTAATGATATTAAATATTTATAGAGTAATTCATATTCTAGCAAAATAAAATATGTTTCATTATTTAAGAATATAACATTTTACTATAATTTTAATTTCCAGAAATTTTTATTGTTCATGTTTTAAGATTGTTTTTAAGAATAAAAATGTCTCTTCTGAAATCATTATATAATGTGAGGAAGAAGCAAAATGTATCGTGGCCACCCACCAAGGAAGAAATGAAAATAGAGAAGATTACATATAAGTTCTGAGGAGCGAAACATGGCTCAAATTTAATAGCTTTCAGAAAAAGGACAACATTGCAATTTCGGAAAGAAAATTTATTTAATAGAAATATGTTTTCTATTTTTATAACTTGAAAAAGAGTATATATATATATATATATATATATATATATATATATACATTTTACTTACATAGATAAATCGGGGAAAACTGCAAATTATAATGATTTTAATTTAAAGCAAAAAGTGTGTCTCTTTTTGTAACACATTTGTGTATTTCCTATTTAAATCTTTAAACTTTGTAAAAAACATCAAAATTTATCTTTAAGCTTGCATATATCATTAGTTTTATTTGAAATAATGAACAGAAAAGTTGTGTTATTACTAAATGTTTTTGAAATAAATATTTTAATGAAATGAATAATAATAAATTTGTTTTTAGAATTATATAAATTTAAGTTAGAAAAGGAACTTTGTTAAAATTTTAATAAATTATTGCTATTAATTTATTTATAAAGAAGTTAGATCGAGTTGTTCAGTGCATATTTTGTTTACAGAAATAAACATATAGAAACTCTATATTATTATTAAAATTATTATTTTTACGAAAGTATAATGAATTATTGATAATTTATTTAATTAACACATAAATTATTAACTTACTAGTTTGCTGAACTTGCTGATATTTTACCTGATAATTTTTACGTAATTGTGCTGTTAGAGTAAATTTGTAACTGTCAGATCTACATATCAATATAAATATTTAGTTTTTGGGTGGAATTCTTAAATGGGTTCGATTTTTAAGTTATTGTTTATTTATGTGTTTTAAAGAGGTATATCTTTTTATATTTTTTATTAAGGATTAAATAATATTAGTACACTTAAAGAGTTAATTTTTACTCGTTTATATATTTCCAAGTAATCTTCACAGCTTTACAGGATAAAAATCCTGAATTTATTTTCTTTCTTTAATTATAAAGTTTATTTTCTTCCAAAAAAGTTCTTTTGCTAACAAGTAGAATTATGTTATAAAAATAGGTACTAAAGTTTTATTTTCAGCACATGGATATTTTTTTAGCATTTTACATCTTGGAATGAATTCTTAACTTTGAAGAAATGTTTTTTATAATAAGACTGAAGTATGTACAAAACTCTTCTATTTCAGTCTATGAAAATTCTGTAATATGAAGTTTTAAAGCTATTGTTTCAGTTTGAATTAATTTTTTTAAAGAATCTTGTGAGCTTAATTTTTTACTTCTTTATTATTCTTACTTAAATTCAAAATTTTTTGAATTAATAATGGGTCCACTAACAATGAGAATGAATTTAATATACAAAATATGAATTTGAAATGTTTTTCCAGGATTTTTTATTATATTTTAATTTTTGAACTTTTAATTAAACATTTAAAATAAGCTAAGAGTGATTTTAAAATTTCTTTTGCTGTTATCAAAAAATTATAATTTAAATTATTTTTAAATATTTTCTATTATACTTTTTAGACAGATTTAAGCCAAACCATCGCTATAAATGCAATGCAAGGAGCAAAATAAGGGTGAACTTTAGAAGTAAATGATAGGGAATAAAATATTTCAGGTGTACTTAAGCTTCTGCAAATCATATCTGGCTTAAGATTGTATTTAGTGAAAATGTATAATTTAGATTTTTAAGAATTATAACTATATATTGCATTTATGTTCCACTAAGCATTAAATGTTAATGGTAACAATTATTTTGTAGATGCATCTAAAGCATGCATCTGATGAAATTTAGAAGTTTTTATTAAAACTAAAGACATTTAATGCACTGTAATCCTTAAGAAATTCTTTGAAAAATCTTTGTTAAGATTAAAACATAACATTTTCTGTTATAGTAAAATGGAACTCATGATAAGAATTTTTGTTGGTTTCTGCGATGTGTATGACAACGTTTCCTGTATTATGTGTATAAAGATTATGATTGGAAAGTGATAGATTAATTGAATTAATGAGAGATAAATGATCACACAGAAAAACTTTAAATAGTCTCATTTGAAATGTCTGGACTTAAAGCATGGTTTCAATACAATAAGTGGGAAAAAACTCGTTTCACAAAAAGTGGGAAACAGAAATCTGCTATCAGCAGTGTTCTATGAATTAAAAGAAGTTAAAAAGGACCATTCTTTGACCATCACACATGTTTTCCAATGGTATCAAGGAAAATGCCCTAGGAGTACCAGGAAAAGAGGATCACTTAAGTTCTGTAGCCGTCCATCTTCAATGGACACTTGATATCTATGTCCTATATTCTTATGAAAAAACAAATATATATATTTCCCATCCCCTTTGAAGTGAGCTGATCCTATTCTAGTTTGTTTGGGGTTTTCCAGAATTAATCTTTTACAAGCCCATTTTTCGGCTTAGATTTTCTTGAAATGGCGAACTTCATAGACTTGATTTAACGTTGATATGCTTGAACACAGTAGCAACAACAAAATAAATTACTTATATAGTTTTTGCTGTTACTAATGCACTTGGAAAAACCAAGCTCGCTATGCCTCGGCTATGCGAATTTAAGTCAATTAGGGGTGTCTTTCGTTTAATCAGAGCACCACAAAGATGAAAGTACGACTTTTGCTCTTCAAATCCTCTGATAGATGGCAGCACCAGAGGATCTACTTCATCAATTTTGGTATTTATCTGAAGGGGAGTAAACTTATATAGTACTTATAGTAAATTATATAGTACAAATAAAGAAATTTGATGCCAATTTATCAATCTGAAGAGCTACTCCTCAGTGTTTTCTCGAAAATCATAAAAAAGGAAGTTGTAAGATGTAAGATTGTATATGAAGCTTTTAATGGCAAATGTTTTGTTCACTTCAGAAAATCATGCTAAAAATTATTATGTTATACGATTAAAGAACGATGGTGGTTACAATTAAGAAATACCCTCCTCCACTGTAAGATTTGAGTGTGTATAAACCATCATAACAGTTATTACTATCTAACATTTTAGCAAAGTATAACTTTTATTATGAAGTGGTAACTTTATTTTAGAATTCATTCTTAGTAATATTTGAATGAAGCGCTTATGTCATCAATTTCTAAATGCCTACCAAGACTAATTATTTGGTACGATTCAAGGTTCATGTTATTTCTTCCATTTTAAATTGACAATGTGGAATAGGAAATTTTCTATTATTTTCTGCATCTTTTGATGTATTTCTCTTGCTGTATATTTGTAGTCTTATGAAGTCGAGAATTCAAAAAGAGAGATGTCAGCTATAATTTTTTTTTAAATTTAGTTAATTTGATGTTTCTTACACCCTGCATATTTTTCATAAAAGGGTTAATAATCTTACTATTACTACTGAGAGCACTGCATCAGTTTAAATAATGCAATTTGTTTTAATCATTTGCATAGAAACTAAATTTCCTTGCATCAAATGAATCCAATAAACTTTCGTCACTTTTCATTTCTTGCTGATTCAATTTATGAATTAAACTATGATCTCTAGAAAAATACTGTATACAATGTATAAAACAGCCTTTTCACAAAATCTATCTTTATATCAAATAAACCTAACAGGAAGTATACCTAAATAGTATACCTAACAGTCAAGTTAATAATACAATTCAAATGCATTTATTTGAGCATATTACTTTTAATCCAAAATTTATATAAATTTTTTTTAAATATTTGATTGAGATCAGCTAGTGATATATTATCTCTAAAAACATATAAGTTTCAACTAGAATTTAAGAGTTTAATTGCGGCAAAATTTAATTAAGATGTAACAGCACTTGAATGAATAAGGTTCACATATTTAGATTAAGCTAAGAAGATGATTAAAATTAGAAATTATTGTAAAGTTAATCATGAATAAGTTTATATATATTAATAAGTTTCTTATACATATTAATAAGTTTATTTAAAAATATGTAATCATAATATTACTGAGAAGCGTACTTTTATTATGAAAATACTTATTATATATATGAAAACAATATATTTAAGAATTATATAAAATGTAGTAAAATGATTTTGTATATTTAATAGTTTAAAATTATTTTGTTTTCTAATAAAGGCATAAAATAATTTATTATATGGAGATTATAGTCATGTATGCATGCTTATATATGCATGACTTTCCAGTTTAAACTTAACAACACCCGTGTCCATAAATTAAAGATAATGCAAGTTCAGGCAAAGAAAGAGAAAAAAGCAAAACGTAATGTAAAAATCAAAGCATCAATGTGACTTATTTGTAAAGTCTATTTATGAAGCAAAATTTAAAGAGCAAAAAAGATTCTATATGTTTGACATCATTAATAAAAGTTGTGGTTTTTACTCCCTGGAGCAAATTTGAAAAAAGAACCTATTAACAGAAACCAATTTAACAAGGTTAGTTTGATAATTGATATATAGAATTTCCCCCAGACGATGCAATACAGGCCGTTGCCTCGGCATGTTGAGAATCGAATTATCGATCTGATCTAGAGGAATATCACACCACTCTCTCCGAAGTTCTGGTAGACATGTGGGAGGGGGTTGAGGGGCTGGACTTCGTCTGCGAAGCATATACCACACATGCTCTATTAGATTCAAATCCAATGAGTATGCCGTCCAGTCCATACGGGTGATATTCTCCGATTGAATGCATTCGTCTACAATGTTGGAATGGTAAAGATGGGCGTTGTCATCCATAAACAGAAATTCTGCACCCATGGTATCCCGAAAGAAACGTACATGTTGTTCCAGGATGACATCCTGATTGATGTGGCCTATCATATTTACATTATAAACATGCAGGTTAGTTCTGGAAGCCAGAATAATTCCTCCCCAAACGAGAAATACTGCACCACCATAACGGCGTCGTTCAATGGTGTTCTCTTGGTGGTAACGGATACTTGGCCCTCTCTTTATTTAGTCCGGCTAGAATCAGACTGAGAGCCAAACCTGGACTCGTCCGAAAACATCCCACAAGACCACTGTTGCAGTGTTCACAATGCTCTCTACTCTCCAGGTTAACCGCAAGTGACAGTGAGTTGTGGTAAGTGGAACACATCTGACATGCCTTTAAGCATATAGAACAATGTGCCCTAAGCATATTATTATTGAAGATGTGTGTGATAATCTTACATGTGAAATTTTTATTTTAGAGATCAATTTCTGTGTGATTCTGAAGTATCATTAATTTATGGACATGAGTGTATTATAATGTTCTCTTTTAGGAAGAAAAGACATCTAGTAATCTCTAAATATATATCTTTATACTTTAAAGTGGATTATGATTAAATATATGTAATTAAAATAAAATTCCATATACATTAAGCATTCAGTAATAATTTTAGTGTGGTTAAAATATTTTTCTAGGATAATGCGTTCAAGTTTTAAAGAGTTATAATATTCATTTTCTCAGCATAATAGAAGAAAAATTTGTTAAATTGAATGAGAAGAAAGCATTTTCATTTTAAATTAATCTTCCTACAATTAAATGCTCACAAAAAATGTTTTATTTGTCCAACATTAAGAATTTTATTTCTCCTTTTAAGTTTAGAGACATTTTCTATTTAAAATAGTTATGTACCGAAAAAGTATAAGAAAAATGTTAATATATCCTTTTTAACTTGTAACAATTAAAGAATAAAACTTTTAATCCGTTCTAGAAAAACATAAAACGAAATAACAATGAATACAATCTGTTTTCCGAGAAATTGATGTATGAAGCAATAAAAACTTTATTTACCTTGCAGAATAGTGTTTGAAAAAGGATGGCATTAAATTTGATAAATGAATTGTACTCTGTACAGATATATCTTCTACAATTCAAGGTCATTTTGAGGTTCAAAAGTGTATAAAGTTTTTTTTCAGAATAAAATGACAAGTACTTATAGCACTTAAAACTGCAAGAACTTATTTTTTCGATTTTTTTTGTACTTACTCATGGGATATTTTACGCAAAACATGTTAAATAATTTCTGTCATAAATAATAAAAATACTTCTTATAAATAGGGAGAAATGAAAATGTTGATTTAGATAATTTTGTTTAAGCGAATGTTGATGTATATATATATATATATATATATATATACACATAATAATATTAACTTTTGACCCATTTTTTATTTTTCGTAAAAATATTCACTTTAGAAATAATTAATCTAATTAAAAACATTGTGTTATTAACATTTTTGTGTTAATAAATCATCCTAAAACATTGATAAAAATGCAACTTACGTTAAAAGGGCATTATAATATCATGCATTTTTTGTGTAATGGTGTATAATATCATACTGCGCAGGTTGTAACATCTTTATGCTGTAAACGTTGACTCAAATATAAATTCAAGTGAATATTCATTTTGTATTTTAATATTTCTTTACTTTTATAAGTGGCACACACATTTCTGAAAATAATTTAACATCTATTTAGGACAACAAAAATTGCATATTTTTCTTGATACTTTTTAACCATTTTAATTAAAAAAAACATCATCTTTGTTTTTCATTTCTTAAATCTAAAAATGAAAGTATATTTTAGCTGTTCATAATCATTATTTTCAACAAAAAATAGTCGTTCCATTTGCATTATTATTAAAATAATTTTATTTGATCTTGTAGTTAATAAAATTCATTGATTATAATGGTAAGTAATTTTTAAGGATTAAATTTTTGTAAGTTATTTCATGCTGTTTTTATTTAACGATAATATCCGATAAACGTTTTCTATTTTTAACTTTATAAATTTTCGAATTCTGGTTTTTAAACTTTTTCAAATTTCAAATAATCAAGTATATGTGGCTCTTTATTTAATCTTTACAATGCATTATATATATATATATATATATATATATATATATATATATATATATATATATATATATATATATATATATATATATATAAGACATACATTTCTAAATAATGAATGCCCTTGTTAAGAAAAATAAGTGTTTAACAAACTTTTTTTACTTAATTTATAAAGTACAGATGATATAATTTATTAAAATTCACAAGATGAGTAACAAAACAATAAAATACATTATATTTTTATAATTTATAAAGTGCAGTTTTGCTGCATATAAATATAATAGACATCACATAATATTTGCATAAAGATTCAAAATATTAGCTTACAATGGATTTATATTGATTGTTTATTCCAAACTCAAATAATTTCAATGATTATTAAAAATTTCTTATTGCTCATTTTAAATATTAATATATCTAATGTATAATATATAAATGGTTAATTAACAAACATGATAAATGTCAATTTATATTTTATTTATTATGAAGAGTAAGAGAAGAAACAATTTGGCATTCTTTTAGATATAATCTCATTTGCGTGAAAATGTTTTCGTATTCATGAAGTTCTCTCATTGTACTCATAATATACTCTATTTTTATTGGCTATATTTCAATATTTAGGTTAGACGAGTAAACAAATTTGGTTGTGATAGTTTTTAATATTTATTTTAATAATTTCCTGTTTTTCTTGCACATTTTAACGTTGATTCATTATTTTTGAATATTCCCTGTGTAAATATAATTTCCATAAATTTTATACACTAATATCCCCGTATAATAAAAATATTGCGATGACGGAAATAGTTTTATTTCGTAAAATAATAATTGATGTATGTAATATTTATTAAATTCATTAATTAAACTAATTGTTAATCTGTTTATCTGATATACGTTTTAAAAATTGATATTACATGTTACAAATATTTTGTTTCTTTACCACATACATCTTTTTATAAAAAAATATATCATGTAAAAATAATATTGTGAAAAAAATTACAAAATGTAAAGCAGGTGATCGGACTTTCAAAATAATAATTTGCAGCTATCAAAAATAATTTTATTTTTTAAAGATTTAAGGTGCACAACGTTTTGTTACAATAAACCATTTTTAATAAACCCAATGAACTTTTTAAGAATTGCTTCTAAATTAAATCTTTAATACTTCAAATGCAACATGAAAAACCTTAATCTTTTAAATTTTTAATATTTTAAGCAATTTTTTAAAGTAAATTTATATTAAAAATGCGTATTTATTTTATTATAATTCCATTAAAAAATTTTCCGCAATTAAAATATTTACTAAGTAGGAAACAATGTGCATAGATCTTTAAATACTTATCTGCTACATTAATCAAATAATATTTTGGTATATATATAAATTCTCATGAATGAATGATTTTATATGAAAATAGTACCATTCATTTAGCATTTTATAAAAGATCTTATTAATGAATTTTATAAAATACATAAATTAATTGTAATCAAAATATAAATTTGCATGATTAAAAACACAATGTAATAATAATAGTATTTATTATAAAATATTATTTTATTCATCTCATGCTATTTATGCATGAATTCATGGTACTCAAGATTTATTTTTTATTTGAGCATAATTCTTATTTCGATTTATTTTCACAAATTTCCATTTGTAATTAAATTTCTCGTGCACCAAATTTCTTTAGTTTTATTACAATTAAAAAAGCTACTTTTCACATAATAAAAAAAAAAAAAACATACTTTATATTTCAAATCCTTAAAATACATTAATTATTACCGTTTAATAAATGCAATTCAATAACTCAATAAACCAACTTTCGAAGGAGAGAAGTTTTAATCAGATATCTATAACATCATTAGCATCTTTGTTTTTATACGTTGTCTTAAAATTAAATCTTCAAAGCAACGTCTATCAAAAAGGCAAATAATTTGAAAGTTCTCGAAATTCAAGATAAACAATGAATATTTAAAATTAAATATATTAACAGTAATAATTTCATATAAAGATCAATAGGGAATTCATAGTTTTATCAAAAAAATATAACAAATACATTTTTATAAAGTTTATTGCTTACTATGGTATCTTACTGTATTTAATTCAATACAAACTTCCTCATATGTCTAAAGTGAAATAGTCTGAAAGTCATTAATTATTGCATTCTCTGAAAAAAGTTTTCATGATGAAATTTCCAGAGAACTAATGATTTCGTACGCATTTTCAATCACAGGCAAAGATCTGAAGAAGAGCATTTTCATCTATTATGTATTCAAAGATGCCAAAGATTGCATTGATGAATATTTACAAACTTTCTGATTTACATAAAACTTCGCTCTAGAGCAATCGATTGTGTGTAGATGATACAAGTAGATCAAAGTGAAGCATGATGCTGATTAGGAAACAATATATGAATATTAAAGCAAGAGTTAATATTAAAATCAAGATGGGAATTTTAATTTATTTGAAATATTTTAATAATTAGTTGCCCAAGAATTCAAAAAATTTAATCTATTGCCAATTGATATTTAATAACATTTATGTGAGAACTAGCAAAAGATATTGACATAATATAGTTAAAGGTTTACCAAACTGTAAAAACTAATTCCAATCCTTGTTTTTTATTATTAATTTATATAAATTCAACTTTCAATTGAACATTTTAATAATTTAGACCCTTGTTCAGCGTGCCTGAATGCGAATAGGTAGGTCCTTGGTTCGAATGCCGGTTTGGCCATATATGTACTTTCTCTTTCTGTCTATCCTGGCTTTGTCCTTTTCTTGTATGAATGGGTTATAAATGGTAGCCTACCCTGTAAACGGGTTCATATGGCATGTGTGTACTGAGGAAATCTCCACACCTAAAATATAGTTCAGTTGGAAAAGTGGAGTAGCGTACCCCGAAATGCTAGCCTATATATCTGGCACAAGACAACAACAATAATAATTTAGATCGACTTTAAAACTAAGAAAGAATTATGATGAAATGAGGAAAACAAGAAAGTGCACAAATGTGTAAAATGAGAACAAAAAACAGAAGAGAAAAAGCATTGTTTATGATTTTTTAATGAAAGAAAATGGTAAATAACCATTTAACACATTTACTAAGAACTTCAGGTCAAAAACATGTTTGCACTAGAATGAAGTATTATTTCATTGATAATAAATATGCATTACAGATTATTTAAAATGCTACATACAGAAGGAAGTATACAAATAATGTAAAATTTATATTATGCATTTACGTCAATGATATGCAATGATATCATTAGCATTATGCAGCATAAATCATTACCATTGCAGCGCATTTGCGTTTCACATATGGCTGCAGTGCTACTTGCAGTCACTATATAAAAGGAGAAGTGATTACAGATTTGAAATAAAATTGCTTGTCTGTGTTTTTTGTGTAAGATATTTAACTATACCCTGTAGAAGAAATCAAGTGTCTTTCGAAAAGTTATAAGTTTGACCCAAGATGAATAGCAGACAATAAAGATTGAAGATTATCTTTCAGTGAAATTGATGATAGTGTTGGACGAAACTGTGAACTGTGGAGCGAATCTCTAATTGTTTGCTACTAAAGATAATTGTGGACCAAAGAGACCAATTATCTGTACCTTATTGTATCAATGTACATGATTATAGACTTACTGTTTATATGGTATGATGAATCCTTTAGCTTACTTCCGATCCATAGCATAACAGATTAAGTATTTCGCACCATTCTCTGTACACTCATGCCAGTAGAAGTCTTTGTAAATTAATGGAATATTCTTAAGGTATTCATTATTTCTTTCTTTTACCTGTGGTGAAAAACCACTGACGTTTGAAAAGCCAATTGTTTGATGAGCGCCAAATGCGCACAATGGAATGCTAAGACATTATTTTTTTGATCAGTATATAAATACCGCTTCTGGTTGAAACTTCACAATATTTGGAATCGAGTTTGTAGACTGTTGAGTTATACAATTAAACTAATATTATAAACTGCGTTAAACTCTTTTAATAAGCATCAACTGTGAATCTAATAATAAGTTAAGATATTTTTCCTTTTCGCATTATAATTTTGTACAAAAATGTATCTTAAATATTTGTTGAGTTTAATGATATAATATAGTGTAATAAGTATTTTATATTATAAAATATATACATTAATCATCATGATATCATAGATATTTTTATTTATTTTATAAAATTGTACTGATCACTTACACTGAGGGTCACCGTAAATACAACATCTTGAAAGAAGCATGCAAATAACATGAAATTTACAGCATGCATTAGCGGAAGCTAAATATGCAAATGATTAGAATTTCAGGGTAGACGCATATCGCGTGCGCTTGCGGCGCCACTTCAAAGTGCTATTTAAGGCTTGAAGATTTCAACAATATAAAGCTTGGCAATTGAATTTTTCTTTGGCTTTAAAAAAAAAAAAAAAAAAAAAAAAGATCAATTATGCCTCGTAGAAAAAACAGCAATCATTTTATGATTAAGTATCAGAGTTTGGCAGAGGAAAGATAGTGGTCTGCCGAGATTGTTGATTACCTTTCAGGGAAATCAGTAGTCGTGTTAGACGAAACCAAACAAGGTTATGTAACAACGTGCGGATAAATGATCGTTGGATACAAGAGGGTACGATGGAGTGACATGTTCGATCGCATCCACCTTTATCCACCGATTCATGTGATGACATGAAAATTGTGCACCTTGTAATGATGGATCCGTAAGCAACATCACGAACCAAAGCACAGCATATTCAGTCTGTAACGCATCAACGTGTCTGTGCGTACCATTCGACACAGTTTACTGCAGAGTGGTCTGTCCGCATGAAGTCCATTGCTTTATATACACTTGACGTAGAACCACAGAAGTCTCGGCCGTCAATGGTGCAATGAAAGAAGGACGTGGAAGGTAGACTAGAATGAAATTGCCTTTACTGACGAGTCAGGCTTCCGTCTGTAACTCTACGATGTTCTCATTCGAGTCTGGAAAGAGGATTCTGAATAACTGCGTTATTCATCGCCACACTGGTCTTGCCCTGATTATTATAGTATGGGGTGGTACTGGATACCTCTCTCACACTTCTGGGGCACATAAACAGCCTGATGTATGTTTTCGAGGAGTTGGAGCCAGTTGTCTTCCCTTAACTTCCGGGTTTGCTCGCGGTCATATTTCAACAGGATAATGCGTGACCACACTTGACACGCATTGTTCAAGGGTTTTTCGTCAATCTCCAGATTGATTTGCTTCCCTGGCTGGCTTGCTCTTTGTATATTTTGTCGATAGAAATCATGTAGTCCATGGTTGCTCAATGAGTCATCCAGATAACTCCAGGTACCACAACAGATCAAACTTGGCAACGTGTGTATGTTGATTTGTCTGCTGTAACGCAACAACGCATCCAAAGTCTATTTAAATCCATGCCGAGATGTGTGGCAGTTCTTATCTCCAACAACGGTGGCTACTCTGGCTACTGATTTCGGTAGGAACCACACTTCTCAGAAGTCTATAAACTTAATCATTTGATAGTTGGTCAATATGTTATCAGCAAAATAGATTTTGTTGTGATATATCTTGTCTTTTTTGGTGCTGTAATTTGAGAGTGGCAGCAGTATCTTACAGATTACACTCTTACTGACAGTCTTTTACTTGGCAGTTTAGCTTTGAATAAAAAAATAAACATTGACAAATGTAGATGAAGTCAATTAAAATTTCTGTTCCTATTCAAACTAGATTAAATAGTCATATCTCTAAAAGGTTTCATGCTTGAAGTTGAGTTGAAGATATTATCAACTATATCAGTGAAATAATTTCAATCTCAAAAATTTATATATTCTTTAATTTTAAATAGAAAATCATAAATGACTATAATAATTAGTTTCTTTTAAAATAGCTTTATACAACTTTGAAACTAAAGTTAATTAGGATTGTTTTTAATTATCATTTTTGAAAGTTTTAGTACTAAATAAAATTAGATGAAACGTTAAAATTAAAAATTTTTTTAATCATAAGATATCTATATTTTTTTAGTGTTTATGCAAAAATATGTGATGTATTTTTGTAAAATGGATGGACTTTACAAAAAAATACATGCTTGAAAATTATTGTATTAAGTTTAAACAGAAATCAGCAGATTTATGATAATTTAAATTTTACTTAATAGTTTAAAGATGCATTTTCTTCCTCTTCTAACTAAGAAAATCACCAAAAATGAAATAAAATGGGGAACAAATAATACATTAAAATTTTAATCTTAAAAATGTTTCATCTAAATTTTCTGACTTAACATTGAAAATCTTGGAATAGTTTTGTTGAATCTTAAAAGTTTAGTATTTTTGAAAAGTTTCATTCAATGAATCAGAAATTGTAAAGAATTTTTTTTTTAACTTTTGAAGATCAATACAAAGATACTTGATATGGTTAATTTTTAAATCTTTTGTGGTCGAGCAGTTCAGATTCACTTTATTAAACTGTGGAAGGAAGAAATCAAACTTATCTGAGTATGTTTCTAGATGAAAACTTGCTTTCAAATCAAATTGAAACTTTTCTTTTATCGCTAAGAATATTAAAAGAGAGTGCTCCTTAACAAAGAGAAGTGGAAACTTATTAAGATATAAAAAAATATATATATTTTCCTCAGAAGTTAAGGAATGTCAAGTTCTTTGAATTTAATATTTCAAAAACTCTGCTTACAGATATTTGAAAACAAGTGCAAAAAGTTTAGAAATTATTACTTGAAATATTATTTTCTCTTTCCTATTTTATGTATTATAAAATAGTTTTTCATTTAATGTGAATTTATAGTTCACCATAATGTTAGAGAGGAAATACCGCTTTATTTCCAATTTGTGTGTGTTTAAACTGAAACGGAAAATATTTTCAATAAAGTAATTTCCTGACAAATATGAAGAGCAGTTAAATAGATTAAAAGGGCTAAAATATTATAACGGAATTGGTTATCAAATGATAATTCGCAGGAAACGAAACAAAATGATGCTTTCATTAAGTGACTTGACATTGAAGTTGAAAATTAGTTTTAAAATATTCCTCAGGTGTTTACATAAATCTATCTCATCAGTGAGGTGTCTTGTGTAAAAGATACATAGTGAAGCAGTTTTGTTGATACAGGAAACTTGAAACCACCTGTTTGTCTAGGAGATAATTTTCATCATTGGAAGATGCATATACAGCGGTGCAAGGGAGCCTCGGTCCGTATCTTAAGGTTAACGGGTTTGGAATACTACCTATCACCAAGTGCCTCGTCATTTTGAACCGCAGTCAAGTAAAGAGATCACTCCTGAGCTGGCAGTCTCCTCTCCACATACGCGCCAAACTAGTGGAAGAACGCATATTACCGTGGACACGTCTCCAGCCCATTGAACTCTTGCAACCCAGTGAGTGAGGGTAAGTGATCACTCTCCCAATCACTGCCCGTGGCAAATGATGCTTCACTTTGTTGAACTTAACAGGAAGTGGTGTGAAGCCGCTGAGCCACTGGAGCTCTAATGATTGGAAGACAGTGAGTTCAAACATAATCTTAACCGAAGATCCTTCGTATTAACTTAAAGGAGCTAAGATACTTCCAGAAGGTCAAGATCGCAATGTCCTCTAAGTGAAATGATATCTCTTGGGGATGCAGGTCATGTATTAGGGGTCTTCTGTTTAATCACAACTTGTAAATTACGGCGACATCCATTCGGTTGCTTCCACCTAACTGCTTGATCGTGTCTCTGAGCAAAATACAAATAAGTATGCTGTTGACACGCCAAAAATATTACAAATTAATGATTAATACAACAATTTTGATCTTACGCTAAATCAATTTATTCATTTTATTGGCTTCTATGATATTTATAAGTGTTTCAGAACTTAACTAAGAATGTAGATCCACCTCAATGTCCTTGAGAGACCAAACTGGATTTTTCCCCCCCAAAAGCACACAAGGAAATATAATAGAAATTTATCTTGAGTTCATTAAGTTATTCAAATTTAAAAGATTTTAAAGGGTATATATATACATATAAATTCCATACACTTACACAAGTTCACTGAATCACTCACTAATCCTCACGCACTTATTTACATATCTCTCTATATGGATATGTATGCAAACATTTAACTGTATGTCTCTTTTTTCTGTATCTCTATACATGAATTTTCATTTTAAGTTTCAAAAAATTATGAATAATATTAAAAAAATATTAAGGACTTCACTAAAATGAAAAGGCAACGTAAAAGAATTTTTATTACATGTTTATTCAATATTCAATATACATTGAGACTTCACATTTTTTCTCAATATCTTAAAGTCCAGATTCAGACGCGTGGGTGTTTTAAAATAATAATAAAGTATTATATTATTTTGCCTGGCAAAATTGTCTTTGTGACATGATATATAAGTTTTTTTTCTATAATAAACAACATTTTATTTAAGTAATTTCTAAAAGTTATTACCATATTACCATATCTTGTATATAAATGTTGAAATTACGCATATTATTCATTTAGGGTTAATATATATATATATATATATATATATATATATATATATATATATATATATATATATATATATATATATATATATATATATATATATATATATATATATATATATATATATATATATATATATATATATATATATATATATATATATATATATATAATTACAAAACATCGAAACTTTATGCTTTAAAATCATTTGAAAATTGCAAAAGTTTTGAATTACAAAATATAATTCTGTAGTATTTTCCTTTTCTTAGGTTGCCATTAGAAATTGTTTTTGCTGTAAATTTAAAATTAATTTTTCATATTAAAATAATACAGTTATTGTGATAAAATAATCCGAGGTTTATTTACCTAATTCTAGAAAATTGTATCAGTTTCGTTTTTTTTTTTTCAGTGGAAGTAAAGCAAGACGATAAATGCAAATCATGACAAATTTTCGAAGTTTAAACTCCTTCATTGTACTTATATTTCAAACACATTGTTTTTTATACTACACACATTTTATGTTTTGAAACTCTGCAATTAATCTTCACATTCCATAAAAGCAGCGTAAATTTTAAATCCGCACTAAAAGTAACATTAATATATGATAGAAATGTCATCAAAATATTTCTTTAGCATATTTTTGTTATCACATATAAACAACTTTTAATTGATAAATTGAATTCTTATTTACTAAAGCAATAATTTAAGTTCATATTTTTGCTTTTTACATTTTCCAATTTTTATAAATTAGTTTATATTAAAAATTTCATAGTTGTTTGAGAAAATTACACATTAAAACAAACTAAATAGTGAAAGAATTATTTATATACTTTGGAATAAAATTCTACAACTTTTAATGCAGATACATGTAATTGCGAAGGGTAACATAAAATATTGTCCGATTTATATTTACGGCAGAGAGAGATATATAAATATATAAAGAAAGAAAACACGATATTCTGGTTTACTTTTGCATGGCACAAGAAAAGAGATGGGAACCTCATTTGTTCATTTTTTTTCTGAAGGGAGACAGGTACAGAAATAAGTTTCTTCTTGTTCAAGAACTGCACAGAGAAAAACGCAACATGAAATCAGTAAAAAAGTCATTTATTTCAAATTCTGTTTTTTATTTAAATTTACAGAGAGATTTGTATTATTACTGCAGTATTATTATAATTTCAATCACTTTAATATTATTTTTTTTTTTACTTAAAATCTTCTATTCTTCTTTAATACGATGTTAAAAATGACTTTGCACTAGCTTAAGTAGTTTTTATTCATATTTTAGCAATCTAATATATGCACATACCTAGTTTTTATTGATTTAAAATAATAAAAATTATTCATGTCTTACAGTTTTATTAATTTAAAAAAAAATTATTTTAAATTTTGCTCATTTACATTAATATTCAGTTCAAATATCTTAAAATTTGACTTAAGGTATCAAGAAAACTTGATAAATAAAATTTCTTCTCCGCATCTAAAAGAAATATAAAAATATCATTTACAAAAATTTTACTTTGAAAATGTGAAATCATTTTCAAAGTACAATTTTTGTAAATGCAGTATTATTATAATTTCAATCAATTACTATTTTCCTAAATATTTATGAAAGAACTGAAAATTGCTATCGTCTAGTAAATGTAACTTATATAATTTTGCAAATTTAAAGAAAATGCAAGTGTTTTACTGAGTAATTAAAAAATTTCATAAAAGTAAGTCGAATATAAAAGTTTTATATTGCACATATTCAAATATTGTTAATGTTTTTACCTATGACACATGGACAAGCCAAAGTTTGATAGCCAACGGGTAAATTAAGTAAGAAGGGTACGTCTTTCATTTAATCAGAGCACCATGAAGGTGAAAGTACGACTTTGCTTTAAGACTCCTCCGATAGAGGGCACCACTAGAGGTTCCATGCCTTCAATTTCGACTATGATTTGGCGGGGTAAGGAAAGATTATTGACAAATGACTTGTTTATTTGCAATATAAAGGTGTGTGTAAATCTATATATCTATATATATATATATATATATATATATATACTTACTACTTATTACTTTATGAAAGTACCATATTTTTGCATAATTATTCTTGAAGCTTACAAATTTGTGGGAAAACAGATGCAATATTTATTTCAATTTGTTTTACATTATTAAATGTGTAATTTTTCTTCCTTTATAAAAACAGTTTATCCCTTACATAGTAAAAAAAAAAAAAAAAAAAAAAAAAAAACCTAAAATGCACAATATTTTTATTTACTTGATCATTTATATTATTTCTTCAATTTATTTTCTTGAACATTTAAACCATATGTTTCTATGAATACTGCAATGATTTATATAGCTCTCTATCAGTGCTTATTCTTTGTGCTTAAAAGCTAAGCACGGCAACCATATTTCAAAATGGATTTTTAACTACTAAGCACTCTCAAGATACAGGTGGAGAATCAATCAATAATATGCCAGTTTGGCAATAAATAGTGAAGGAAATAGGAAAATCTGATTGATGTTATTAGTATCAAACTTTGGATCATTTTAGTTGTCATATTGGCAATACTCATAACTTTCACTGACATTTTAAACATTACAAACCACATTTCATTTACAAAGACCTTTATAAGTATACATTTAATACAAACCCTTAATAATTTTATTAACGGTTTGTATTTTATTTCTTGTTAAAAATAAATCTTTTCTAATCGGTAAAACATTGAACACCTATTATATTTATTTTATGTGTCCATGCATATATTACACATAAAATAATTCAATTGCATAGTAAATTTAAATGTTTGATTTTAGGGCAGCTAATTTAATTTTAAATCTAGAATTCTATAAATATATTTGATGCTAGAACATTAATTTATTCTGCAATATTCCTGTAAATCTATTAGCTAATTAATAAAATAAGGTGTCAATTTATGCCATGCAGAAAGAAATTTAAAATTCGGTTAAAATAACCTTTTACAAAAATTTTTTTCCAAATTTTATTAGTGGTAAAATTATTATTATTGGTCGTCGGTCGTGCTTCTATCCAGCATCTTTTGAACTGGAGCACTGTTGGAGATCAAAGTGGCCTGGACATACAAAGTCTTCTTGAGAGACTGTCACCGGAACTCACAGTGCATTTCCAATGGATCCCTTCACACGTAGGAGTAGAGGGGAATGAAAGAGCAGAATTCTTGGCCAGATCGGCATCTGAGGAGGGAAGTAAACCCAGGAGGAGAGCTCACATCTAGTGAGATTTCTTCCCTGGCAAAAACTGAATTCAATAAGCTTATGAAAATTCCTCCCAACAATCCATTGTACTTCACCGAAAGATTGGGTTAGACCTTCAATCTTAGACCTAGAACTTATCAAGCTGCCTTTTCCCGCCATTTGAGTGGCCACACGAGAGGAATCGCCTTTCAGCAGGGGCAGAGGACATTCCTAGACTGTCCTTGGTGTTCCGTCAATATCACCTCCCCTGCACATATCTTAACCTGCCTAAATTTTAAAAAAGATGATTTCATTCAGGACCCATCACATTTTTTAGACATTTTAGATATTTTAGGTTTTATGGGATTTATCTAGCCTAGCTAGACAACCTGAGATAAATAAAAACATTATTATTATAATTGGTCATAAATAGCTTTTCTGAAGATAACTTTCATTTGAAATTTTCGAAATGTTGAAAATTAATTTTATGAATATCTATAAATTAATTGTTTAAATAAGTTGATCAAAATGACAATTTTTAAAAATACTTTTTATTTTATTTTTTTACAAAGAAAAAAAATAGAAATCTTATTTCAATGTTACTACTTTTCAATATATATCTGCCTGTTTCAATTTTTTGATGAATTTGAATTCGATAAATATAAATATATCAATTAGTTTGTTGAATCGTATTCTTCAAAAGAAAATATAAATAGTATTATTATAGAATTACTTTTTGTCACGGAATAGTGGGCAGCCTACTTCCCTACTGTTTTTGTATAACAGTTTAATACTCAAAATGTCAATTGTCACCCGGGAATGCGTTTCATTGATAAGAGTACGATTTCATTTTTTAAAGGTTTGAAATTCGGAAAACTTTCAAGTATCCAGAAGAAGCAGATGAAAAGCTATCTTCTTTAGTTTCAAAGAAACTGAAATCGAACTTAGAATCTACCTACTATTAATATACATTACATAAAAAAACACATAATCTATTTAGAAATAGATTAATTGGAAAATAAAGTAATTATTTATTGATATTAATAATATTAATTAAATTAATAATTGTAATTAAATATTTTACTAGAGACATATTTATTGATTATGTGGTGCTAAATATTTTAAAAAAAATATCATGTTTTTTAAATAATTTCGGAACAACCAAAATTAACAAACGAAAGTTAATTTCAGACAGTTAACGTTAAAAAAATATTTATAAGAATTTGATATTTTATTCATTGTTACAAATTTTATTTCATTTCTAAAATTTATTAATTTCTCTTAAAAATATGATAAGATAAATTTAAGGCTTAAGGAAATAAGTTGCCTTGATTTAAATTCTTACAATTTTTTAAATGAAACTTTCTGTTCTTAAAACATAATTTCTACGTTTAAAAATATTTTTACATTTAAACATCAAATAGCAATATGAATTTGTTTATTAAAATTTTTTCCACACAGAAAAGAGCTTCAGAGACAAGAAAAAATGTAATTAAAATTTTCTTTCCACATAGAATATTTTAATTACATTTCCTCAAATTATTATTTTGAATTTTAATGAACATTTTTAATTGAAAGGAATAAAAATTGTAGAAATTCATCGATTATATGTTTTTCAGGAATATTTTTTTAAAAATTTTTTTATGTTCAAATAGTAGCATGATTTGTTTACTAAAATTCCTTTCCAAACAGAAAAGTGATAGAAGAATTATTTTAATTGCGTTAACTTAAATGATTATTTTGAATTTTTATGAACATTATACTGAAATAAAAAAGAAACTGTAGGAATCCATAGATTATCATTTACTCAGGAAAATGTTTTTCCAAAATTTAAAATCGTGGATACAATTTTTTTTATGATTACGCATGGATTATTTCTTTAAAAGTTTAACAATATTTTACCATTTACTTTCCTCAAATATCAGTGTTACTAAAGGGAATAATATAAATTAATTATTTTCCTCTTTAACACATACTGATCGATTGATCATACTAATCCAATTAATTAATTAATATGAATGTTTAATAAAATTAATCCTTTAATGTACATAAAATTTCTTGACAACTATAACATAAGTACGATTAAATGAGAAGTTAGAAACAAAATCTTCTATTACGAAAATATAGTTAACATTGTATTTTTATTTTTTTTATATTCAATTAATTGTACGCTAACTATATTCTATATTCTCAATACATCGTAATATTATGACTAAAGACTGAAGACGAAAGATTTTTCTGCAGTTTAAAATGGATATTATTTAGTGTTTTTATCTACTAAAAATGACAATAAATTGACTGATGTAATGAAACATTATTCCATATATATATATATATATATATATATATATATATATATATATATATATATATATATATCCATATCATGGGAGATTATTGTATACGTTGATATACATATAGATTTTATAAATTTAAAACTTTAGTTGCTATCTCGTGCATGCGGTGGACAGAACCCAGGGTAGAGAATGTGGCCTGACATTTCTTGTCAGAGACACTAATTTTAAGTAAATCTCCTTGCCTGATGGAAATTTTCCTGGCTAACAGGAAATGGAATTAGCTTTTGAAAATTCTTCCCAACCACTTTTAGTATTTCTCAAAAAGTCCGAGAAGATCTTTCTAACAATAACCGAGGTCTCACCAAACTGCTTTCCCAATCTTTTTGAATGCCCCACAAGAGTCCCCATTTTCAAGCAGGGTCAAAAAATATGCCCGGAGAGCCATTTGTGCACAGCTGACTTGGCTTTCCATACTCCTATTTTGGTAGGATTAAATTGTAGCAAGGACAAGGCTCTACAGTACTCTCATCTTTTCTAAGACATTTTGGATATTTATAGATTCATGTGGTTGCATGTATAGTCTTGCTAAATAGTCTCGAGATAAGCCCAACGTAAATACGAAAGCTATTCATTAATATATTATTTTGTCAACTAGGAATGTATCCTATAGTTTAACTGTATCAATTATCCAGCTAAATTTGCGCATGTCTTATATTATCTTTAAATATTAAAATTGTTAATTTGAATATACAATTAATTAATTTTAATTATAATCAAGTAAGGCTCTAAAATGTTTTTAAATATGTGCTTTGATTGCTCAGTGTCGCTTAAAGGTAGGATAGTTCTTAATTGAACATAAGGTCCCGGGTTCGATTCCAAGCGTTTTTAAACAACTTGAGGTACATGTTGCGTATCGAACTTCTACTTGTGCATCTGCGAGGGTAAAGCTTCAGTGTTTTCCGAGTTTCCTCTTTTTCAACTGATGAATAAAGCAATCTAGGAAGAAGCCCCGCCGGAAGGAAAATTTCGCGTGGGGAGCGGGAAGTACCCGATAATGGTTTCTGATTGTTCAGCTGTTCACCACATGGTGTCAAAATATACGTTCAGAATATTTCTTCCACGTCTTGAACGATATACTTTTAAATTTCCTAATAAAATTTCAATTTGTTGAAATAAAAAATAGCAATGAATATCATTGATCTGAATATCAATGAAACAAATATTAAAGTACCCGTATATATTATTGGAAGTTTCTTTTATTAAATATATATTTTGAAAAAAATTCATTTGAAAATCTCTGAGTTTTATTTTTTTTTAATAATAAACTTAGAAATATATCTAGAAAATCTGTATGAAAATAAAGCATGCTTTCATCATTAAGGTATAGATCGGGTTTGTAAATTTTTATATTCAAACACTGTGTTTCTCGATACTAATTTTTTATCAATTATTATTTATTAAATAAAATAATAGAAAAATAGTTAAAATGGTATTTTGTGTGTCTGTAAATAAGTTCTAATTAATTATTAATAAAGGAATCACTATAATAAAAAGTTACCAAGCGTGTGGTGTGGATATGACCCTTGGTTCACATGGAGTGGATTCGAATCCCAAATAAAGCTTGGATGTATAAAACTTGAAAAACGATAGGCTTTATATGATGTAAGTATGATATCGTCCCAAGTGATTTCTCGACAAATATAGCTTCCTTTTATTTTGATTGTCCAGTTGACAATATATGTTTTTATTATATTTCAGATTTTTTTGTTGCCAGATTAGGTTTTGCTCGTGCTTTACATCATTTTTATGTCATACATATGGCTCTTTTAAGTGGCAACAGCATTTGGAGTTTATATTAACTATTTTAATATTTTTATTTAATATTTTTTTATTTTGCATATTTATCATATATATATATATATATATATATATATATATATATATATATATATATATATATATATATATATATATATATATATATATATATATATATATATATATATATATATATATATATATATATATATATATATATATATAATTTATTATTATTATAAGTTCGTATATATTTTTCCATAATATCACCAAGCATATTCGACATGTGAACTTGACGTCATATCAAGTAAGTCATTGTTATTTACTTATCTCTTTTACTGGTTGCTTTGAAGAGACGACAAACCCCAAAAAAAAATTTTATTCATTTTTTTATTAATACTTTTTTAGGTTTTGTATACTATAATGCGTATTTTTGGAACTTAGGCATAAAAATTGGCGGCGTAAAAAAGTCACAATGGGGGATATTGGGGATATTCTATTAGTTCCCTTTATCACTATAATGGACCATCGTTTCAAAAAAAGAAAGGAGTTCATCAACCTGTTCCTTTCTAAAAGCATTGTCCTTATCAATAAACGATTTCTACTTTTGTTTCTCCTTTCTCTCATGTACGCCAGATGGGGATACACGACAAAAAAAATTGTAATGAAGTTATGCATGAAATTACATTTCTACAATTTGCTTATTATTTACAGTTCATATATATTGAACAGTAAATAATAAGCAAATTATAAAACTATACATACTGTTCATATATTGAAATAGATAAAATTGTAATTAAATTACAAAGGCTGTATGTGTGACAAGGAGTTATTTCAATATTTGCTTTTTAATAAAATTTGAGTTCAGAATTTTAAACTGAAACTATTTAAAATATAGAAAACAATTTTATCTTCATTTTTACAGGATCCTACTGTTTCTCATTATATAAATGCTTATATATTATTGGCTGATATTTATGGCAGTAAATAAAAAAAAAACTATATATTCTTAATTACATACCCTTGGATAAAGTATT
This sequence comes from Latrodectus elegans, assembly GCA_030067965.1. Taxonomy (NCBI): domain Eukaryota; kingdom Metazoa; phylum Arthropoda; class Arachnida; order Araneae; family Theridiidae; genus Latrodectus; species Latrodectus elegans. Next base: position 22,180,320 of record CM057821.1, on the reverse strand, counting down.
CCTATTAGGAAGTAAGATATTGGGATAATATAATGATCATAAATTAATATGATAAAAACATTCAGGAATGAAAAGAATTTTTAAGAGAATAGAATGAAATCTTTATTATGTGATAAGTATTGAAATTAAAAAAAATCTAGATAAAACTTTAATATTATCTTTATTTGGTTATTATTGTATATACAATTTGTCTTTTATATTTTAAGAAGTACTATAATAAATATAATGTATTTCACAGTTGAACAATTAAAATGTTGAAAATGAAATTTCTTTCCCTTTTTTTATCATTGATATTTATGTAAATTATAAAAGGAGCATAAATGAAGCATTAATTGGAAAATATGAAGTTCGAATTTAAAAATAAGCATAAAAGGATAAAAGATCATGTTTTGAAAAATTGTTCGTGATCATTACATACATGCAGTAAGCAATTGCGTTTCTTATTATTTACATTATTGACTTTATAATTCCACATTTTTACATAAACTAATTTTCTTATAAGTATTCATTTAATATATATCTTTCAATTAAACAAAGAATTTCAATAAAAGTGATATTGCAACATCAATAAAGGGTATTTGTATTAGCATAAACATTGCAGAACATCAGGTTTTCATCATGAGACTTTTGGTTTTCAATCTGAATTTGTAATCGAATGCCCTAACATATAAATCATACGATCGTGTGGAAATTTTTATTTGTTCAAGGACTCGAGAATGATATTTTAAAAATCAGAAAAATAGGAAAAGTAACTGCATTTAATGCAGAATTTATTAGTAAGACTGAGAATACTTAGTTGCGTAAATACAATTTTTGCAAATAATATTTTTTTTATGAGAATTTGTTAATCCATCCTTTTTTCTAGCTGTTTGAAGAATGTAAATTAAAATTCTCACATTTCTCACATTATAGTTTCTTTCTAATTGTAATATTATTTGAGAAAATTTTCCTACATTATATATATATATATATATATATATGTATATATATATATATATATATATAAATATAGTTATAAAACACATATTATAAATAAATTATAATATGTGTTTTTTAAAAATTGTGTCTAATAATTTTTTCTAAAACATTAGTTTTGGGATTCAATTAGAATATCTCAAATATTGTCGATAAATTTGCTTATTATTTTTTCACACTTCATTTTTTTCTAAATTATTTACAATGTTTTGTCATTTTTTATGTTATAAATTGCATTTAATGCTTTCAAACTCTATCATTAAAAGTATTTTATTTAAAGTTGTCTCTAAATGCTTCATTTTCTTTTTAACGACTTTTTTAAATGTTTAATTTTTTGAATAAAATTATATATTAAATAGTAAAAATTATATAAATTATATAATATATATTAAATCTATTCTCTTCTTGCTTACATATTTTATTATGTTATGGTTTAATAATATAGCATTGGAAATTCATGACCAAGTTTGTAAATATTTATAAATTTTTGAATATGTTTAAAGTGAATTTGATGCATTTGAGGAATAAAAGCTGGAGGGATTTATCCTATAAATGTATTTTAACGTTTTATATATATATATATATATATATATATATATATATATATATATATATATATAAGCACTTATTTAATAAAATGATCTCACGTGACTATAAATAGAAATATATTATATAAACAGATCTTTTTTATGATCTTTATAAAATGCAAAGTTATTATTTCTTTTATTTAATCAATGTTCTAAAATAATCAGCCTTCTTTGATCCAACATTTTATTTCAAACAGTAAAATTAGAATGTTTTATCCAATTCTAAAATAAGAGACTTTGTACGTATATTTTATTTGTGTGTGTGGATAGAGTTTTAAATCTTTTAATAAATATAAAATTTACAAAATTTAATATTTGACACACTATGCATTTGATAAAAAAATTTTAGTTCATCTTTTATATTTTTCTTTAACCTTTTCTTCAAGTTTATTCAAGATTTTTTTTAGAAATTTTTGTCCACAGAATAGTACATATTTCGGGTTTAGAAGAGCACATTCCTGTACTTTATTTATTGCTAGCAAACTCATTAGTTATGTCATATGTGTGAAACAGCTATTTTTTCTGAAACATACTTTTCACATTTTTGAGTCTCCGTTATTTATGTCAGTTTTTGATAAGTTAAGGTTACTTTTTAAGAAGTTAAATGCATTAAAATGATATCCTCACTACTTCTTCCCTTGACGCGAGGGAAGGTATTAGGACATTTTCTTTTGTGTTGGAGTATTTTTAACCGAGTTAATTTGTTAATTTACATGTAATTTCATATTATTCCATATATTCTTCGATGTAATATTGATATAAATAAATATTACTTCCTTGAGGAAATATATATATATATATATTATGTATAAATATATATATATATATATATATATATATATATATATATATATATTTAACTTCTACAAATTCTATTATAGATATAAATTGATAGTTAAGAAGAACTAACATTAAATATCTAAGATTTTATTTTTAGAGGCTAAGATATACATGGGGTTAGAAGGTAATAAGTGGTGGTTACAAATATATCAAAATTTAAGTAATCAGTGATATGATTCACTCTATCAAATATTCAGATTTCTCATCAGGAACTCATAAGAGAAATGAAGTAATTTTTGAGTTTTACTGCGACAAATATTAACATCAGTTTAAAAGCTCAATTGAAATCGATGTCGAATGAGATCTTATCTACAGATTTTTTATATAGTGATTTTAAAAGTTATTATAACGCCGTCGCAAGGTATTAGCCCTGCGGGGACTACATAAGAAAAGGTGCCTACCGGAGCTTAATCCTGACCGGGGTATCACCTCTACCATCAGCAAAATGCGGACTGGGCACATGAGGGGTATGACCATCATGCCTAGAACCTAAGCAGAATGCTGGCACTGCACAGGATTTCCACTGGATCCGAGGCATCTCTGTTGCTTCGACCCTCTTCAGCATCGACACCCTTTATGCAGAAAGCGCTGAAGATGTGGCCAGGACAGTGACCTATGCCTTTGGTCCCATATGACTTGTTTTTTTACCTTTGCTTTTTTTCATTTAGTACTTATCACATAACAACAACATTAGTTATTATGTTTATATTTTAAAAGAGATTTATCTTGTCGATTCTCCTAAAAAAATATATTCATCATTCAGAGAATGTTCGACCAGATGATCTTTAGGTGAAATCAGATGACATCACAATCCTGAAAAGAAAATTGGAGATCTTCTCCTTATACATAACATCTTTCATGTGGTTTCTAACAGTTATTAACATTCAGTTTCCCTGCAAAATGCCTGGCTTGATAATGAAACATTCATTACACAATCTTAGTACGTATGATAAGGTTTTTCGAACATTGGAGTGTATAGAAACCAATCTATGATTCTTCCAATGTGTAAATATATGGCGAATCAAAGGTTAAGCTAAACTTGGACTCATCATTAAAAAGATTATTTCTCATGGACTCGTTTGTCAATATCGCTGTGATTTTCACCAAATACAAACAACGGATCAATTTGATGCATTTTAATCTACATGAAGAATTTCGATGACGATAACTTTTCAAATGTGATAATGAATATCAAACTAGGAGTAAGAAGCAGAAATCGTGCTATTAAAATTTGTTATCAATTGAATCTCTAAGACAAATTAAACATCAATTTAAGAAATCAGTCATTAAATTTAAAGGATTTCTTAAGTTGTCATCATTGTATGAATGTTTTAGTTAAGAATCTCTCATAAAAATTTTCGGCAATAAATACTTTGCTTAACTGCAAATATTAACTTGCGATAACATGTGTTGCTTTGACGTTATAATATTATTTTTATTATTTTTAAATCAAATGTATAAACTTAAATTCAAGTAATTCTGGTTTAGATTTCAACACATGTGAATATATATATATATATATATATATATATATATATATATATATATATATATATATATATATATATAATGTTAATATATGTTTTGTGGTAATTTTTTTCATTTCCAAAATTTTGCATTTGTTTACTTATTTACTTATTGAATGAACTGAATCCTTATAAATTTGTTATAAAATTCATTATTTTCCATACTGGTATTAAATTATTTTTCATGATATAATTTTAATATGACTATATTTAACTTCAAAGATTTTTCTTTATATATTTTTAAGAAGATAGATTATGTTATTCTAGGAATCTGTTTTCTCAGAATTTCCATTTATTTTTTCTGTAATTTGTTATTGTTAAATGATACTTTCTATAGATTTATTCCCTTTCTCCTGTTTTTCTTTTTAAAAAAAATACTTCACTTTCTTTTATTTAAAATTGTACAGAACAAGTGTTATACTGCAGCTTGTAAATAAATTTTGATTTTCCGGAAAAAAGTGTCACAATAAATCTTTATGTAATTCTTCTGTTTTCAAAAAAGAATAATAATGAAATGAAAGAAAGAAGTCTGTTTTAAGTGAAGAGCAACATTGTTTTCGTTATACATCATCATCGTAACATTGACTTTGAAAAATAATACAATATTATTTAAAGTATTGCATATTTTATGCATGAAGTTCAATGACCAGTTTGCATCATAAATAATTCAAGCTCATTTTAAATATTAGCATGATTTGTGTTCGCTTTTCCCAGATAGGAGGATTTTTAATGCAACAAAAAACACTTTTTGATACGTGTAAATAATAGAAAGAAATTTAGTTTCAATTTTTATAAAAGCTTTTAAATGAAGACATAAAATATCTTGATAAAATAAATTCTAACTCTGTGTTTAAAATTAAAGTGCTAATTAAGAGCTATTTTGCAAAAAAAAAAAAAAGTTTTATTTTCGTATTTTGTTTCACACTTTTTATCCCGTACATTAACAGAAAAATGAATTCATAAATGTGGCAATTCTGTTATAAAAATGCCTTAATTTAAAGCATTATATTATTTTACATGAACAGGATTTTTTTTATTCAAACAATTATTCAAAAAAAAAAAAAAATTATTAAATAGTAGTATCTTCTTGTTTCCTCAGCATTCATATTTCCTTTTTCTATGATACACATTGTATAAAAAAGGGATTGTCTTATATTTACTATCTTAGGTTGAAAAACATCTAATATCTAATGCTTTGCTTTTACAGAAATTGGTATAATGAGGTATCAAATTTCACAATTCTCAAAGGAAAAAAGTTTATAATAAGTTTATATATTTATATGAATGTATATTTTTTACTTAGAAAAATCACTTGTCTGTCCAAATCATAAGAAAATTGAAAATTACTTTTAAGTTATGATAAAGATTATAATAAGTAACTTACAATTAATTTTGCCAAATCTATTATATATTATTATTACAACTATTTTTAGTCTATTAGTCTAATCTTTTAGTCTGTGAAGAATCTTTTGCTTAGAAGTGAATGTAAATGGTGATATTATTTTTTTAATTTAGATGCTAAGAATAAATTCAAATTAAATCGATGTAATAATGCTTTTAATGACTTTTTTATGAAGGAATTTAAGAAAAAAATTTCAGATTCAATCATAAGCTACCCAATGTCAATTACTTTTGAAATTTTAATGCAAACTTAGTACATTTTTAAATTAAAAATATTTATCAAGATATAATAATAATTTAATAATTTGTGTGTGTTGTTGATTTATATATATATATATATATATATATATATATATATATATATATATATATATATAACATTTAATGGATATTTTAAATTGCAATATACATTATCTTTTATTTTTCTATCTTAGTTTTCTCTACTAATTGATTTCCTCTTTATATTGTTAAGCTATATGTTGTCCATGTACTTAAGCACTTGAAAGTTGCTCAAGAATATAAAAATAATGTTTAAACAAACATCTCATGGATTTTATTATTGAAAGAAAGATTTTTCACAATCTTAAACTAGTACGAAGCAAAAAATTGAAAATATCTATTTTTGTGTCATTTCAAATAAAAATATACTTATAGATATGCATTGCGAGTTTAATTTATTTGCAGAGTTATTGCTGTATTTGTGTAACTATTCTAACTAAAATTAAATATATCAGTGAAATATTTTTATTATTGAAATTATGTATGGTATTTCTCTTTATAATGCATGTTTTCTACAGAAAATGGTTACATGAAAGTGAAGATTATAATAATTTTTTTTTATTTTAGTTAAAAAAAAATGCAACTGAAAAATTTACATTGCAATTTTTTTTAATTTAAAAAAAAAACAATTTTTTTCTAAATTTTAATGTAAATAACGGCAAAAAATACTATTCCATTAAATATGCATGATAGTAATTGGTCTTGAAATGACTAAATTCCTTAATAAACGTCTTCGTGGAATAATTATTCTCTGAAACTGCTAAAACTACAGGATTTTTTCGCATTAAATTTTGACATATTAATTTGTCTAATCTACAGGAAACAAAGTTTTATTTTAAAACTGATTATATTTTACTTCAGGAGACAATGGTGGTCTGGTTGTTTATGGCATTCATCCAATTATACTATTGAATACTTTTTCTACTTAATTAAAATTCCGTCGTGTTCGCTTATGGTGTTTGGCCTTCGATTATTTTGTCTGGGATCGTGGTCGCAAATTCCTCCATGTAAAATGATGACTCTGTGGTTAGTATGCCAAATCTAGGGTATTACCTTTTATCTACTTTTAAATTATAAAGACCGACTTATTTTCTGGGTTCAAAATGGCGTGCTTAGTGTGTGCGATAGTGAACAAAGTTCTAACTCTTCCCTCCTTTGTAATATAGAAAATTTAAGAAAAGATCCCCACAGATAGGCATTATAATAAAAAAGGTTACATGAATATTTTCACTGTAATTGCTAGATTAATACGATGATTCAAAGAAGTTTTGTAACTTTTATTCTCATCTAAAGAAATATATTTTTATGTAATACTAATAATATAATAATATGAGATAAAGCAAATCTCTCAGTCACAATTTAATACAAAATTAAGAAAAGATAAAATATTGCTATTTAATATTTTTTCATTAATTTGCTTACACGAAGAGTATGTAAAATTATTGCAACTACTCTTCTTAAGGTTATTAGCATTTTCATTAATTTTGACAAATTAGCACACACACACACACACACACACACACACACACACACACACACACACACACACACACACACACACACACACACACACACACACACACACTCTCACACACACACACACACACACACACACACACACACACACACACACACACACACACACACACACACACACACACACACACATACACACACACACACACACACACACACACACACACACACACACACACACACACACACACACACACACACACACACACACATATATATATATATACTTTTTAATAATATAACCCTAGAATTGAAGATAAATGTGTAAATCTATAGCACTTTTCATCAAGGAAGGACATAATTTTTTAAAATAAAGAATGATATTTGTGTAAATTCATATTTAATAAATTAAATAAATAAGCTTGTTTGATTCTGATGAAATAGAACTGTAATTATCACTGCAATGAATTTAATTAAATAATATTATATTTGACTTAGGGTAATGATAGGTAGAATGTTTGAACATTATTCTTATATTTATCACTTTTCACATATTTATTTTACTTCATTTTGATCGTTATAATTTTGAAACTTTAATTTTTTTACTATTATTTTCAGATATCCACTTTTAAAGTTCTTGAAATTTTATAATAATTTTTCTGAAGTTATATTATAATTTATTTTATGCAGTGAGATCATGTCAACCTCTTTTAAACGTTGTGCTCAATATTTCGGTTACAATAATGTATGAGAAAAAAATTGTTCAAAATTCTTGAGAAATAACAATTTCATATAAACTTTTTTGAACAGTAAAATTTCAGAAACCCATTAGAAATTTCCAGAACTGGAAATTTTAAAAATAATTTATAAATCAGATTCTTTAAAAATTATGACCGATTTAAAAAAAAAAAGCTTTTTTAAAAGAAAAATTTATTAAGCAAAATGATCTGAAATGTTAAAAATGTTTAACTATTTCTAATTTGATATTTACCACTATATTCAACTTGCCCTTAAAATGGACTATTTATTATTCTGATATTAATACCAGTTGAACTTCTTTTATTCTTATAAGTGTTCAGGATTTTTGCACAGGAGCCGTATAATCCATGATTCCAAATTCTGAATTTTTTTGGTGATGAAGAAATGTTGCCAAGATGACGTATCGTGACGTGCGTGATGACGTAAATACTGGGGTTACCAAAATGGAATTTTTTGCATAATTCTTATAGATGTCCTTATATATGACGAAATGAAAACGAGGTTGCCAGATAAATAAGAAAATCCACCAAAAATCGCTAATCTCAGAATTTGGCAACCTGGATTATACAGCACCTGTAAAAAGATTCTTGCCTTGCTGTCTCATTTCTAGAGCTTAAAAATCATTACTATAATTATTCGCTGCCATTCAGAAAGTAGATGCTAAAATGAACTTTTGTATTAATAAAATTCAGACTAATTATATGCCACTGACAAACGGGGTTATCACTTTAAAACAATTTTGAAACTCAACATGTTACCTTAACTCAAATGTAAATAGCAAGAACAATTTTTATATTGAAAGCAAACGATGAACAATTGCTGCTAACTGATGTTCTAACGTGTTAAGTAATTTTCTACATTCAAAAAGTAGATGCTAAACTGAACTTTTGTATTAATAAAATTCAAACTAATTATATGCCACTGACAAAGGTGGTTATCACCTTAAAACGTTTTTGAAACTCAACATGTAACCTTAACTCAAATGTAAATAACAAGAACAAATTTTATATCGAGAGCAAACGATGAACAATTGCTGCTAACTCTTGTCCTAATGTGTAAAGTAACTTTCTACATTCAAAATTAATAATAAGGAGAACTAAAATAATCCTTCATAAAACATTATTAGACTTATAATCTCATATAGTTTCAAAATTTGGGTCTCGATGAAATTGCAGGAAAGTTGGTTCGCTATCTTTAAAAGAAAAGTTTTAATGAAGTATATTAGTGCTGAACATGCTGATATTGTATGTCAGCATGTTCAGCACTAATATACTTCATTAAAACTTTTCTTTTAAACTAACTTCTTAACTTTAAACTTTTCTATCAATGTAATCATACATAGTGTTCTATCAATGTATGATTACATTGATAGAACACTGAGTTATGCAAGATTTACAGGAAGCTAATGTGCTCAAATGCATTAAAATTAATATAAAACATGTTTACCACTTTTGTCGTGGGAATCCTTTTACTAAGACATTCAAGATTTTGACGTGCAAGTCAATAGGCACCAGAGACTTTGAAATGAATGACGTGGGAATCCCTTCACTAAGACATTCAAGATTTTGACGTGCAAGTCAATAGTGACCAGAGACTTTGAAATGAATGACGTGGGAATCCCTTCACTAAGACATTCAAGACTTTGACGTGCAAGTCAGTAGGAGCCAGAGACTTTGAGAAGGACAGACTGGGTCGTGGAATATTTTTGGGTCCTAAAAGTTAGAAATTTTAGTTTCCTTGGCAAAGAAGACAACAGTGTGGAAGAAATTTCTGAGAAAAGCACTGTCTCACAATGGGCTGTCGTGTCGATACAAAAAAAAAAAAACTATGATTCAATATATTAAAACTTTTAACTTATATTATAAGCATTAATTTAGTAATATTTTTGCTGAGAAAGAGAAATACTAAAGTACCTTATAAGTTGCAAAAATTGGCTCAGAATCCCATTCTTAGTGTGTGATATAGAATGTTTGTATTCTAAACTATATTTAAACGTACGAATTTCAGAATGAATCTTTGTGCATTGCAAGTTTGTTACAGTGAATCTAATAAAATTACTGAAATAAGTAATTGTTATTTTTTAATTTATGTAAAAATAATTAAAATAGAACATTCCTTTTTATGTTTTCAGCTTAAATGTTTTTTTTTTACACTCATACACACACACTTTTTTACACACGGGAATACGACTTACTATACGTGAAAAGTCTTCTTAAACCAATTAATTTATAATTATTAAAATGCTCAGCAAGAAATTTAGGGTGTTAGGTGACCAGGTGTGAAAGCTTACAAAAGTAAAAGCCATAGTTGACTAAAGAGAGAATCTTTAATAGCTTACATCTGCCGATTATTGATAAAAAAATTTGCTTTGCTTTAATTGATATTTTTGTTAATTAATGTGATTTCGAATATGAAACATGAAACGGATGATATAAATATTATCTTATCTCCTATTACTTTAGTATCTCTTTTGAATTAATAGTCTAGTTTTTTTAACATGAATTTAAAACATTGCTTTTAAATTCAATCCCATCAGTTCCACTTTACATATTAAGTTTTAAGTAGGGCCGTAAATAAAGTAAACATCATCAGAGGTCCCTGTACCTAACCCTGAAAGAGTTTTACCAGATTTGATGGACCTGCTGGAGAGAAAAGAAAACGGAACACAGTACATACAAGACTATACAATTATGCTTGCAATCATATGGAGACACTGAAAATTATTACATTTACACAGTAAAGAGGGTTGTAAAGTATACTATTTTACACAAATTGGATTGCAATTGAGAGTTAATATGGGGACACGTAAGAAGCATTCAAAATAGGTATATGACAAAATATATGGCAGGATGTGGTAAGACAGGCATATAAAATACAAATCAAATTGCATGCATATAAGAAATAAAGAAAATAAATGAAAAAAAAAGGAAATAAAAAAATGATAAAACAGAATTGAATACATATACCTGCATTTACTGCTAACTGATGAGGTAATAATGATTAATGAATAATTAATGCATTTAGTATATGGATTTGGTTGTATTATGTATCGGCTCAAGGTAAGTTAGGTCATATGAAATTCTAAGCTATATATACACAAAGTTTAGATAGGTTATACATAATGCATTAAAATAAGTCAATACAACATGATAATAATTGTGATTAAGTAATTAAGAGCGCTGGAATGATGGTGATAAAATAGAAAACAATTAATAATGAACTATATACAAGGAGAGGAAAAACAGGCGAAATGTTACAGGTAGAGAGAAAAATGTCTAAATGTAGAATATGAGAGAGATGGAGTATGCGGATTTTACGGCTCATCATCTTCCAGGTGAAGTCTATCACCGTCACGGGCATCATTATCCTCCTATTCCTGTGGAATTATTAAATTCCTATATTCAAGGAGAAAGTTTATAAGGTTAATAATTTTTAGTTTTGCTGCCTTGTTGATGGTGATGTGTTTGAGCCAGACACTTTTCAGATTGTCACTGGGGGTAGTAAAATGCCAGAAACTCGTGATGGGGCATGTTGTAGCGTAATGTATTGGAGTACCTTCTTCTCCACATGCACAGCTATCAGTGGGTTATACTCCTAGTCTATGATGGTGATGAACTTGGAAATTATCCATGTCCCGTTAAGTAGGGCCGTGGTAGCCTTGTGTTTAAGATACCAGCTTTCCATCAGTAAAGGTGGGGTTCGATTCCCAATGCCGCCAAAGACCCACCGAGTACATGCAATATACGTGATCGTTAAATCTGTGGAATCAAAAGTCTTGTGGTCGGTCGTTTAACAGTTACCATGAGTGCAATGGTTTGGAGAAATTTACTCCCTATTCATATCAATGCCAAAATTTAGGGAGTAAAAGCTCTGGTGCTGCCATCTTTCGGATGACTTTACGAGCAAAAGACGTACTTTCACCTTCATGATTCTCTGATTAAACGAAAGACGCTCCCAATTGACTTAAATTCTCATAGCAAAGGCATAGAAAGCTTGACTTATCCAAGTGTCATTAGTAACAACATCAAGTTTTAAATTGAAAATATATATTTTAAAACTTACTTTTTGGTTCATATAGTTGAATATTACAACAGAGGGTATTAGCACATTTTTAGAATGATTTCGATAACGAATTAAAAAAAGTAAATGTTTTAAAATAAAAACTTTTGGCAACAGATCATAATTTGAAATGAAAAATATCATCTGCTACTTTTAAATTTGTTCTTCTTTCAAAATGTCACATATAAACATGCTCCTAACTAAAGGATATGTTCTTGCGCTTTTCGAAGATAAACGTTCTTATTCCAGATTTCATAAACGTTGTGAAATGCATGGTATTAAAATTTCTAAGTGCAAAAGAAGCAATATTATTAATCGGCAGGTAAAAATTAACAATCATTATTTCTACTTAGAAAGAAGACTCCAAACGAATATCCGTAAAAGGTACGTACTGTTTCAAATGTTTCTAAAGTGAAATCGCTGGTAACAAGAGCAAATCCGCCAACACAGAAATCTATTGCAAAGCCTTTAGATACATCTGTAGCAACAATAAATAAAATAATAAACCAATATTTACAACTTAAAAATGCTAAAAAAACATTATGTTCACCAGCTTTTGCCGTGACATGTGGCTCGACGCAAAGCATTTTGTAGAATCCTGTGTGAAAACCACGTAGCAGGAGATAAATGGAAAAACAGTGTAACCCTTCATGAAGTCTAGGTTTATCTAAATGACTGTAACTAAAAAAGGTCTATTTACTATAGAAAATGAGGAGAAAAAATGTACAAACCCGTTTCCGTCAATATAAAGAAAGTTTCAGTAAGGGATTTATAATTGTCGCAGGTTTCTCTTACATTGGGAAATTAAGAATAAGAAAAGTGGAAAGAAATTTAAAATCTACGTACTATCAGGTGAAGGTTTTACGCCCAATATTTACAAAAGAAATTCCACTTCTTTATCCCAATGACTTTCAAAGAGAGAAACCTCATCAAGACAAAGCTATAAGTCATACTCCAAAAACTACCACTGCATTCCTTGAAAAAATGATGACTAATACAGGTATTGCATGTATACATTTTCAACATATCCCTGCGAAGTCTCCTGACGTTTCACCTATGGACTATTGTGCCTTCGGTCTGTTAAAAAAGGCTCTTTCTAAACGCAAACCCACCACAATCGATGGACTCTGGAAAGTAGTGGAAGAGGAATGGAAATCAGTACCCTTGGAAATATTGCGAAAAGCTCTTCTATCATGGAAATCACGACGCAGACTAATAGTCCGGAAAAAAGGCTATCAGATCGAACATTTAAAAAATAATCTTTACATTTTAAATATTAATTAAACGGCCTCGAAATCGTTCTAAAAATGTGTTAATGCCCTCTGTAATTCATACAGTTGAAATACTTGATTATCAACATAATAAAATAAAATATTTTGTTATTGAAATAAATGTCAATTTTTAAAATAATATGTTGAAATATAATGGAAGAAGTAAAATTTGTTTCAACATTTTTTAAATTTTTAAAAGGTTTATTTAGATTTAAAAAATGTTTTTTGAAAATAAAGGAATTATATATAAATTTTGTTTTCTTAATGAAATTACGATAATCTCATGCATTTGTAACCTTCTAACTGTAAAACCGTCGACATATTTCTCCTACTATTTTTTATATAATTAAATATTTAATTTATAAGATAACATTTATTAAATGTTAAAATTTAAAAACTTATATTAAATGTTAGGATTTAAAAAGAAATTGAATTCTTAAGAATATTTTGAAAAAAGTAATGGAAATTAACTAAATGTTTCATTTATTTCCATTACTTTTTACAAAATATTTTTAAGATTTAAATTCTTTTTTAAAAGTAAATGAAAAAACTAAATGTTGAAAAAAATCTGTCATCATTTAATATTCAGAGATTTGTAAAACATTTTAATCAAAACAATTACAATTTAAAAAAACGTAATTTAAAAATTTAATTTAAAAAGAAATTTAAATAATAATGCTTATAAAAGATGCCCTTGTTCAGAATAATACATATATTTTTTTAGAAGCGTTCTAAAGAAAATAAGAATGCATTTATTTTTAACTTTCCATTTGATATGTTAAATTAAATTTTTTAAAATCTGCACAATGAATTGTATTTTTATTAGATCTAATTTTATAATTCATTTACTTATTTATAATACTGAATATAATTAAAATAAATGAGCTTCACACGAAAAGTAAATTAAAGTAAAACGGATTTCTTTTTTGCTTCAAGGTTTTTTTTGCATATATATTTCTAATAGTTAATTTTATTCAATTCATGTATTGTCATGTGTTTATATACATTATTTATTTCTTACGTACTTTATTTTGTAAATAAACTGAAAAACAATTTGATACTTAAAACTAGCTACATTTTTTACTTACCGACAATTTTTAAATTATGGATATGTTATATATTTTAAAACATTTCTAAAAGTTATATTTTAAATTATTTATCTGTGAAGGATAAAATGAATATGGCATTTATTTGGATACTCTTTTAATTTTAAACATATTTGCCTGGTTTAAATAGAAAATAATTTAAATTAACTATATCAACTACGACATTATATTTGCGTTTTGTCATTGATCAGAGAAAGTGCAAGAAAGACAAAATTTTGACTTATTGTTATTTGATGAAAAATAATTTTTAATTACTTAATTTTGAAAATTAAGTTAAACGTTTAAAATGATATTATAAATAATTAATGTTTTTAATGTAATACGATTTTAGTGCCTTTTTATAGTTCTTAAAACGTTTTATAGTTCTTAAAACTCACCTAAAATACTTTAAAATTCAGAGAAAAAGAAATTGTTATATAAAATTTTCCACATGCAAAAATATATTAAGCTTCGAGCTTTAAAGTTTCCAAAGCATAACATAATCAATACAGTTATGAAATTTTTGATGAAATGAAACTCATTTGAGGTTTTAGTCACAATTAGGAAATAGACGTACTAAACATTTAAATTTATCGAATATATCCAATAATAGGAATATGTAGAAAATAAATTTAAAAATTATCATAAAAATAGAGAAAGTATAAATTTTGAAGCAAAGAAATTCTTGTACAATTTTGTTTTGTAAAAAATCAGCATGTTAAACAAAAATAGATTTCAACAAAGATTTCTTGACTGTTAATTTTAAAATTACTTTCTTATACTGAATAAAAGTTTGAATCTGATCCTAATATATATTTATTTAGCCTTTTATTCCATATTTGCATATTTTTTAATCATAGAAATTTATTAAAGACATAGTATAAAATATGTTATTATTTTTCTGTTATAGAAAATAGCTTTTACAAATTTTCCAATAATAAATGTGTTACATGGTTTAACTGAATCTAATGTGCTTTCAGAAATAATTGTTTATAATATTCTGCCTCGAACTTCCATTTATATATATATATATATATATATATATATATATATATATATATATATATATATATATATATATATATATATATATATATATATATATATATATATATACATATATATATTGTATATATATATATATATATATATATATATATATACATATATATATTGTATGATTTAAAAATACATGTTATTTATTACACTTACATGTAACATGTAACACTTACATGTTACATGTTACTTGGACAAGCCAAGCTCGCTATGCCTTGGCTATGCGAATTTAAGTCAATAGGCAGCGTCTTTCGTTTTAATCAGAGTAACATGATGGTGAAAGTACGTCTTTGCTCTTTTTAAATCCTCCTATAGATGGCACCACATTAGAATCCTATCTTTCAATTTTGCCATTGATCTGAAGGGGAGGGGGGGGGGGAATTTTCGCCAGACCATTGTATTCATGGTAATTCTTCAATGACTGACCATAGGACTTCCCATATCACAGATTTAACGAGCAGGTATATCGCATGTACTCGGTGGGCTTTTGACGCTACTGGGAATCGAACGCTGCCCTTCCGGATGGAAGGCGGATGCCCTAACCACTTGGCTTAAAATTTCCTTGAATTACTCTGTTGTGAAGCATGGATACATGCTTCCGATTATGAAAATATATTTTAAAATACAAGTTATTTTATCTTTACAAGAAATCTCATGTAAGCCTTAAACACAATTTTGTAAGATACATTAAATAAGTCAGAAAAAATTATCCATATTATCGTTAATAATTATGAATAAAAGAACATGAAGCAATTTAAAAGTAAATTGTTGGAAATTCAGTGTAACGTAATTATAATAACAGAAAAATTCACACACAGAAAATGAATATATTAACTTAACTATTATGAGTGACGAGAATAGAATATTAAACAGATATCAAATATAAAACTCATATTGAATATGTAATAATATGATTGGTACTCTTACAAAAAGAAAAAAAAACAATTATGGATTACTGATTAAATTTCTCATTCATTACCTGTAAAAGTAGATTCATCTACATTAATAAATATAATGGATAAGTAATTAAAAATGAAAACAAATGATTCTTGCATAATAATCAAATAAAAGCCTTGTACTATTATTCATCATGTAAGAGGAAATTCTGTATGATTTCAATAGCATTAACTTTGTGACTTTTATATTTCAGTTTATTATGCTTATAAATTACATTCTGGTAAAAGTTTCTTATGTATTTAATGCGAAATCAGTAGTAAAAATAAAAGGCCAAATATTTTTCCCTGAAAGAATTTCCATCACAATATATTTTGTTCAATAACAATATAAAAACATAGATAAGCGAACATGTAAATTGGATTATTTATTGGTTGTATATTCTATAAATCAAATGTACTTTGGTTGTAAATAATTTTTCCATATAAAAGATCGAAATTAATTTAGAGTTTATATTTTAATTGAAATTTTAAAAGCGATTAGTCTTAGGTATAGCATGAAATTCAAAATAAATATATACCTATTAGATATTTTTTTAATAAAGTAATATTAGTATAGTATACACCAGCAAAGTCCCCCGTACCTAACCCAAGAAGGGTTCTACCAGTTTAGATGGGACTTGCTGGAAAGAAGAAAAGAAAGTGGCACCGCCGCTGCAACGGAGCTAAGCTCCAAAACGCAACAACTTCACACGCTAGTGGAGGGTATCCGTCAGTTGCCTTTAGCTGTCCCCATTGGACTAGTTTAATGTGGGCGATAAACATTACTAGACAGCACAAATACAAGGTGAGTAACTGTGTGTGAGTTTACTCTATTGGTAAGATCAAATTGGGACAAAGACAAAATTTACAGACAATCATTGGAACAAAACAAACAGAACAATTAAAAGGTAAGTGACAGAGTATGGGTGCAAACAAGTGAGAGTAGTAAAGAGAGACATTGGACAAAATTTACAGAAATTCAACAAAAGGATTACAAAAATACTTAAAATAGCTTAAGCACAAGGAGGCAGTGGATCATCCACTGGGAGAATCTAGTAAATGACATCAATATAAAATTTACAAATTCTGGTAGTTTATTCTTAATAGGTACTTTAGCCTTTGGCACTAGAGAAGGGTCAAGTATCAAAGCATCACTAACAATGGAGAAGGTGGGTATCAATTGCTGTCTAAATAGAAAATAAATTAATTAATAATGCTCCTTAGAGCACTAGGAATTGGGGCTATCTAGAAATTAGAGCAGTGTCATAGGACATGACATGTAGATGGCTTTGGTTGTACAGTATTAAAACTATTTTGGCACAGTTCATGATAATTATGGCAGTTGTGGTGTACGGTTTGGATAAGGAGAGAAATTCAATTAAAACAGGAAAATTTAGAAAGTAGGCTGATCCTAAGTAACTTAATAATTGGTGTAACTTAGTTAAGTAGTTTATGGAGGGAAAAGAGATTAGTGGATATCATAGTAGCTACAGATGCTGGAAGCAGTTGCACATCTATGGTTCCGGAATTATTTAGTCCTCCTCTTCGTCTTCATTGTAGCTTGGAATGTAGAGGTCTCTATGGTCTATTAGGAAGTTTACAAGTGCTATTAGCTTGGACCTAGCATAGCTGTTCGTTACCAGGTTTTTGTCCATTCCTTGATTAAATGGGTGCTCGGCTTAGTGAAGTGCCACGAGCTGGTTATCGGACATATGGTTGCATAATGTATTGGATTACCCACATCTCCACAGGCACAGTAATCATTCGGTAGCACGCCTATTCTGAATAAGTAGGATGGAAATGGCCCATGCCCGGTGACGAATAAGGTGACCTGTCTAGGCCAGCACTGATGAATTTGGGTGACTTTTGGCAAAACTTCGTAAACTGGTCTTCCTGTTGTTGCCTGGTCCCAACTGGTCTGCCATGTTTTATAAGCCTCCTCGGTAGTGATTCTTTTATAGTATGAGCGCGGGGTTGGTAGTGACACGTACGGACCCTGAAGAGAGGTTGCTTCTTTGGCCAAGCTGTCTGCAATTTCGTTGCCCTCAAGACCAACATGGGCCTTGATCCAAGACAGCTTTATAGAGTTGGTTGTATTGAGGATGTTCTGAATTGATCTTGCAAGTGGGCTGGTGGTGGAAGGGTTGCCGATTGCCATATGTAAAAGAAATAAGGAAAGCCAAAAGAACTTGCTGGCGTAACATCTGCTCAGCGGCCACAAATACATATGGAAAAATCTATAAGGCTACTTTCAAAAACACTGCCCCTCCTGATAATCTCTTCAACACAGGCAGGCAAACAGGCGATACTACGCACTTCGCGAAACAAATTCTCCAGGATTTATTCCCAATTCAACCAACAAAGAATAACCAACAGATCTTCCAAGAGGATAATCTAGAGCCAGACCTAAGTAGAAGTGAGCTCAGCAGAGTTATAACAACACTACGAAATGGAAAGGCCCCTGGCTTGGATGGAATTGACAACATCATCCTCAAACATCTTCATCAACAAATTCCAGATCTCTTGTACACCTTATTTAACACCTGCTGGAAATTTTGTCACTTTCCTAAATGTCTAAAAATAGGACTCGTAATACTCTTCCATAAAAAAGGAAAAGATAGGCTTCAAACGAGCTCCTATCGGCCTATTACACTCCTCCCAACGCTTGGAAAAGTCTTGGAGAAAGTAATATTAGTCTTAGATATAACATGCAACTCTTAATAAATCTAAATACTAGATAATTTTTTTAAATCAAATGATTAGTCTTAAGTATAATAACATGCAACGCTAAGTAAATCTAAGCATTAGATATTTTTCCATCCATGAGAGATACTATAATAAAAAGTGTTAAGAAAGAAGTACAATGAAAGTAATTAGTAAAATAAAATTTCCCTATTCCTCTTCAATCAAAATATTGGAAGAAAAAAACGCTTCAGTAGGTGAGACAGAATGTAATATTTCATATAAGTTTCAGAATTTGAAATTATTCTTGAAAAAATTACCTTTCAAAATTTTTATTAAATTGCATTTTTTATTTGAAAAAAAATCTAGAAAAATCGTTTGATTATCTTCTATTTAAAAATAAATCAGCATCAAATTAGAAACATATAACAGTAATATATTTGAGTACAGTGTCTATTTTTTAGTGTCTATTTATTATTTAAGACAATTATATTATTAGTAAAACTAAATTCAAAATAAAAGTAATGTTTAAAATTATTGATTTTCTATGATAATTATTGATTCAATGATCTATGATAAAATGATTAGGTTTTCTATGATAATTTTGAATAAGATATATTGAAATATTTCAGGTTCAAATATATTTTTATAATGAATGTATAATTTTTTAAATATTTAATTTTGAGGAATGATTTGGATAATACCTCATTTCAATGCTGTACGATTAAAACAATTCAAAAAAGAAATCTGATGCATTTTGAGCGAGGAAGCAATTTATAAAGCAGTCCCAGATGACTGTATCAAAGAAAAAGGAATTTTATAAATGAATCTGTGCTTACCAAAGATTTCCTTTTGATGTGAGGAGAGTTATCGTCTAATGAATAAAAAAAGCACATTGAGTGGTGTGGCATTATTTATTTAATAGTGCAGTAATAAATGCATTTGAGAAGAAATGATAACTTCGATGGAAACACTCAAGGTCATATTATCCGAAACCCAACAGATAACATCCATTCATAAATAATTCACTCAAGCAATGTAGAGCCAAAAATTGATTGTATCTTTCTCAACTAGAAATTTGTGGGTTTTTTTAAAAATAAAATAATGCTTTGCTGCAAGTTTTAAAACTTAAGTTATGATAATATTTATCTTATGTAATATAATTATTAATTATAAGTTAATATCTAAGAAGAATTATTGTAAAATGTAAAATTAATTTTACTTTGTGTTTTATTTCATAAATCAAATTAGCAAACAAAAAATGAAATTTATTTAATATATATTAAAGTAACTATATTGTGTACATTGTCTTTAGATGCAGAGAGAGATAAAATCTATATACTTTTTAAAATCTATATACTATTATCTTATTGAATACAGATTTATAGTGATAGATATATTTTATTGGGAATAATTGATATAGTGTTTAAAGAGATTAGACAAGCAAAATTTTGTATCTTTTAGTAATTCTCATATATGAAAAATTTTCATTCCATATTAAATGCTATTCTTTGTCTCAGAAAACTTACATTAACATATATCAATATTTGAAATCAAGAAACAAAAAATCACACCTTAAAAAGCAAGTGAAGTTTGTGATTTAAAAAATTTATGTAACTTGTTTTTCTTATTAAATAAATTCGATAACAATCATAAAATCTTATATTTTAATAATTGCTGTTGTAAATTACTGCTTAGTAATAATTTACTTGCTGAATAAATTATAATTAAATAATTAACTATGATTTTATTAAAGATAATTTATGGAGAATAATATTCAAGTTAATTATACACATAATTTCGTCAATCGACATCTTCAACAAATAATTTCAACTCATTAGATAAGTTTAAAAAATGATCAACAGAGGGTGGTAATACTTAAAAGGATTTGGACAGAATATTTAAAGTGAATAAAAAGGGACAACTGTAATCGATAAAACTGATTGTGATTGAATGAATAAAAAGTTGTTAGAGAGAAAATGTAAATAATATAGAAAGGGAGCGAAAGCGACATTTAACATGAAAGAATGTGAAATCACAAAAGTGTTCAGTATTTAAATTTATATATAAATTAATAGCCCATAATAATAAAAAAATAAAATTATTTTTGAATACACAGCTATAATTTTTCTAAAGTAATGAAAAACTATAATATTTTGTTTTTTAATTCAACAATTCGTGAAGTCAACTCCAGATATAATTTCTTGTAGCCAACGAAATAATTTATAGAGGCAGCTTACATGCAGGCATTTATTCTTTCAATTTAAGTTTTCAGATATAGCAAACATTAACATACCACTGATATAAATTAATTTAAAAGACTTTATGTAGTTTTGGAAAAATTATTTAATTTATTCGTTGTATATAAACTCAGAGATGTATAAATCAAGTAATTAATCTTTCAGGGCAAATTATGCCTTACGCAAAAATAATGTTATTATAGATATAACAATTCGCAGACTGATTGCTGAGTGGTTTGCGTTCCTGAGCTGTAGGTCCAGATTTCGAATCCCGGCTTGGGCATGGATGTTACTTTCTCTCTGTGTTTATCGGTCCCTTTTTCTGAGATGATGTATGAATGCGGCCCACCCTATAAATGGGTTCCTGGTGGTATGGCGTGGGAAATGCTGCTCGTCTCCGTGATTTGGTTCTCAAGTGCCTGGGGGGTAACGACAAATGAGCAGCAGTTTCCGACCTTGTTTTGGTGAAGGGTTAGTCACCCAAATGCCAAACGTTGTTAAAAAAATTGAATGAGGGAAATAAAATCTTCCTAGCTTAAAAAGATTAAGCAAAAATATATTGTTTCGAAATCATATTCATTACGAAAAGTTAATATTGATGAGTAAACCCCCTCTACAATGTGTTATTGTTTAATGAATAATTACTTTCATTTTATAAGCTCAGTTTTTGATTGGAAAACAGTATTTTCAATTATGTACACAATTGAGCAAATATTCACTTGTCTTTATTAAGCATGTTAACATCACTTCTCTTTGCTACGAATTTGGATTGGTAATTAAAAAAAATACTGTCAGTTTAAAAGTTTTTCAGATTTTTCTTTGATTATAATGTTAAAGGGAAGCCAATATATGACAGTAAAATTAATTATATAATTTCTATTAATCAAATTAATTATAAAGTGTTATGGTAATAAATTTAACACCAAGAACAATCACTTTTGATTAATTCAGATATTACTTTAAGTAAACCTTTGCTTGTATGTGGTTCAACTCACATTTATTTGCAGTATTTTTTCTCTATAATATTAAAATCAAACTATAATATTACATACACGTTTCTAAAGCTATTAAGCCAAATATTGAATAATGCTGAAGTCGATAAAAATGCAGAATATTTACACCTTTTGTTAACATAATCCATCACCACAACCTGAAGTTTATCTGAATTTATGACTTTAATGATCTTATTATAATTTTGCTTACTTTCGCTTACTTTTGTTCATTAATGGCAAATATTATTAGGGTTAAATACTAATGATCATATACTCCCCAGCTGTGTTTATATGTTTTTTAATTTTGTTTTACACAATAACGAAATGCATAAAACAATTGGTTTTCAAAATGTCTTTCGAGCTAATCCAAATATAATTCTTTTGCGTGTGAATAATACATAATTTTTATGAAAAATATAAGCAGTCTGGCCCACATCTGATTAATATTTATGTCAAATGTAATGAGAGTCTCTTTTTGAAACCTATTTAGTTACTTATCTTTCTGGACATGCTAACTTAACATTTTTTAAAACATTACCCCTATTCTCTTAAGGGGAGATAATAATTTTTGAGCATTATTAGATTTAAATTAATCTCCCCTTAAGAGAATAAGGGTAATAAACATAACCCTTATTCTCTTAAGGGGAGATAATAATTTTTGAGCATTATTAGATTTAAATTAATCTTCCCTTAAGAGAATAAGGGTAATAAACATAACCCTTATTCTCTTAAGGGGAGATTAATTTAAATCTAATAATGATCAAAATTTTTAAATGCAGCATAAATTCTTTTTTAACAGTTAAAATTTTTGATCAGATAAAATGCTGTTTAACAAAATGCAAATGCTAATATAGTTTTTCAGTGAAAAATCAGGAAAAAAAAGATATTTCTGTGCAATCTGGTGATGAAATATTTACATAATTATTTTCTACACCTAAAAAAGGTAACAAAACCTAGTTAATTTTTTCTATACGTGCGTTTTCTGTAGTTACTATAATCGTGATTTGGCAGTTTTATTTAGAGGTATAATTCTGTAAATAAGCTTACATATAAAATAATTTTTTGAAAAATAAAAATTATTTTTACATTAACATTTTTTTGTCACAAATCTAGTGTACATGAAAATGAACGAAAACTAGTAGTGGTAGAGAACATTTATTGACTAGGAAGTTGATTTTAGACAGGAACAAGATAGGAGCCCTATTTTCATTTGAAACGGGAATTGAATACAGTAAGAAAGACTGAGTTGTTACCAAGTTTAGCATCCAAGCCTTATTCAGGATTCGTACCCGAGCCCACTCGGTGAGATCCGTGGGTCATAACCACCATAATGGCTGGGTCTTATTTAAATATTTAAAATATTACAGTAAATATTTTAAGAAAATAAACAGAGCACAATAGATAGTTATTATTATAATTGATGAATTTTCTTTGATTTAATCTGGATTTAATTTTTAATATGTTAAAAAATTTTGAAAAATTATACTTTTTAATGTAAATCAGTATCATAAATATATATATTAATGTTTTATAGACTTAATATTCATGTTTATTCTAAAAAAATATATTATTTAATAGTTATTCAAATAACATTAAAATAGCTATTTTCTAGGTGTTTTTCATTTAAATTTTAATTATTAAAATCAATTAAATGCTTTGTTTATCATGTGTCTTTTTTATTGTTTTTACTAATTAATTGCGATGCATGTTTTTGTTGTTCATTACCTTCGGTTAGAATGAGATGTTTATAATTTATTCAGTAAAAGTTTCTTAATTCATTTTTTCATGCTTATCATTATTTTTTAAAAATTATTTGCACCCTTTTATCACCGGTTACGCAATTCATGTTCTTTTGTTTTCCTCTTCAATTGTTTTTCATACGTTCGTTAATTGCTTTTTTTTTAAAATTCTTTTAAGAGCTACATTTGTTTTTTATTCCCGTCAATTAGTAATTTTTTGCTCATTATTTATAAGAGAAAATAAGTGAATCACATAGGAATTGCATTTATTAATTTAATATTATATAAAATGCT
This sequence comes from Latrodectus elegans, assembly GCA_030067965.1. Lineage (NCBI taxonomy): Eukaryota > Metazoa > Arthropoda > Arachnida > Araneae > Theridiidae > Latrodectus > Latrodectus elegans. The sequence continues at coordinate 22,156,124 of CM057821.1, read as the reverse complement.
TAATGCAGGTCTATTTATTAACTAATTTTAGATTTCTGCTTTTTAATCAGAGAAAAATGATGATTTATTTACGCAAACTCTTAAGATACTGCAAAATATTAGACCAGTCTTTTTCACAATACTACTCTTAATATAATTATTTGATATTTTACTTTCTTTTTTCAAATAAAACATGGACAAATATTTCTTTAAAATTTAATTATGTTATATGGAACTGAATAATATTTTACTGTTTATTATCGATACGTAAGTAGAAATTAACAAGCTAATGATAAATTTCAAATTTTGATTGAATACTGTGATTAAAATATTTATAAATTGTTAATTATTAAAAAAATGAATTAAAATAACATTTTTTTGAAACATAAACATGAAAATACTTTGTAATATTTATTCTGAACATGATATTATTATGTGCAGTATCTTATAACTAATATTAAATTTTCTGAATATTAGAAAATATTTAAAGGAAGTTTACCAACATTCCATTTTCAATTATCGTCACATGCAATTGTATATAAATTTTATCTAAGCAATTATCTAAGTTAATATCTAAGTAATAATCTAAATTAATATCTAAGTAATAATATGAAATTATATATTCAATTTATCCTGATAAATTCAGGCCCTATTTCAGCAGCTAAGATTCATCTTCATATTTAATTATAGTTAAATTACTCATAAAACAGTGTGTATAAAAAAAGTATTATATAAGTGTTTTCAATGTTCCTTAAAAATTTTGAAATGTGTTATTTCGCACTAATTCAATTGAAATTTGTTTAAAGGAGATTAATTAAAATAGTGATTGAAGAGCTTAATATTAAAATTTTATGCTGAGAGTAAATAATTTTATAAATAAAAATATTGAAAATACATTTTTAGATAATACCTGCAATCGCTTTTGAAAATTTAGTTATGAATCTTAAATGTTTACTGCGAATTATTCAACTTAAACGCATCTATCAAAATGTATTCACCGTTTCGGGAATTTTAAAAGTAGTACCAGATATGTTTACTATAAAATATCAATGTATATCATTATTAACTAAGTTTTTGTTTATGCTGCAATTTAACATGCTTCTAAACTTATGTCCTATTGTTTAAAAATGTAACAAAGAAAAAATAAATCTATCCATAAATTTAAAAATTAACGCGAAATATATCTGTAACGGATGAATATTTTGATGCAATCTCCTTTCATATTAAAATTAAAGATATTGTTTTTGTCAAATGCATCGGAAGATATGTTGAAAATATAGTGAATAATCTGTTAGCATTTTATGAACGGAAATATTCGAATTTTTAGTTAGTTATGTAGATTAAGCTTTTTCGTGCAAAATTAAACGAAAAGAATAAGTGCATACTTTTTAAAAATCTTTCATTTATTTTTCAGCTTCAGATGAACTTAAGATATTGAAAGCGACTCATATAGTGAAAAACAACCGTAAAATAATTAGCAAAATATGATAATAATGACTACAATATTACATATTTTCAACATGCAATATTTTTGCTTGTTACGTACAATATTTGTGATTGCTTAGCTGCTTTAAACAACAAGCCAAAAAGTAGAAGAAAAACTTTAGGTCAGGTAGACAATTTACTGAAAGCTTCCTTATGTGCGGATAGAATTTGAGAAGATAATCTGGAAGATGCAGATAATTAAAGATTACAGGAATCTGATTGGGGAAATAATTAATCTCTTTAAATCATATTTGATCAAATGAGGGATCATTATGCTTAGGGAATCAAAAAGGTTTTGAATACTTATTGATAATGAATACTAAGAGACAACTTTGCCAAATCTTGTTTAATGGGGTTGACATTATTTTTATAAATATTTCAAGCATTTACCTGTTAAAACCATCGACACTAATTAATAAATTATTCTCGTATTATCAGTAAACATATGCTTTAAGAACTTGATACCTTTTTGGTGCAATATCTTCAGTTATATATTTTAGAATACTCATAAATCAGAAAACAAAAAATTGTTGGATTCCGTAACAATTTGAAAAATAATAAAATTGATTTAACTTTCTGCTTCATTGTAGAGTGTAGTTTAACTAATGTCAGATTTGGTCATAATTGCTCAAAAAATTATTTATATATGTCAGAAGAATATTAATAATGCATATACTGTTATTGTTACCTTTAAATTTATTCATGTTATATACATATATAATGACCTATCTCCACATTTAAATAATATATATAATGACCTATCCATTATTTAAATTTTTTAATGTGTTACTGTAACTCAAACTTTTTTATGTTTTAATGTGTTGTTTCCTTTGTTCTTACTTTTGGTTTGGTTTGTTTGTCGCTCATCGGTCATTTTTTGCACACGAGGGCTAATTAGACCGGTACCTACGGTTTAAAGTGTATTCCGAACCACTACAAGCATCCATGCCCAAGGTGAGAATCGAACCCACGAACTGCTGAACCGAAGGCAAGAGCGCTAACCATTCGACAGCCAGCTTGGCGTGCTTGCTTTTAGTTCATTCTATAGTTAAAAAATATTCATTAATATAAAATAGATTAAATATATTTTTGCTGTAAAATAATTTGCATTTCTAAAAGTATTAAATTATATACCACTAAAAGTTAATATATTAATATGTTAATAAGATATAAATTTGTATCGAATTAAAAAACTCAAAACTCCATATTTTTCTAAGTATGTACATGTGAAAAATGAAATAGAGTAAAATAATGAAATAGAATAGATAATTAAATCTCTTCTATTCCGCAATACTTTAATTAGAAAATTATTAAATGTATATAAAAATTTATATGTCTACTGAGGAAATCTGTATGGTTTTCAATATATAATTGATTAAATTGTGTTAAATATCTTTAACAATTTGATCAGATCTGATATAAACTTCAGCAAAATGTAAGAAAATAAATTTTTTTTATATAGAAATAATAAAAAATCAATATTATTTTAATTACTTTGATACTTTATTTTTAAAATGTGATTTATTATGTGTTATTTTTTTAAAAAATGAATTTTATTAAGAATGCATTTATATATTAAAATATAATTTTATGTCGCTAAAAATATTAATTGACTGCTTTTTTTCAAAAGGCTGAAAATGGTGTATTTTTATGTCAACAGCTTATGTCAAACGCAAATACAATTTTTTGATAATCAAATGTCACTCAAGAGATAGGTTGAAGTTTAATGATATACGAAATTCTTTATAATATTTTGTAAAGATCCGCACATTATTGCTGAAACTCAATTAAAGAAAAAAGCTAGTTTCATTTGTAATTATTTTCGCAAATAAATGAAGTTAAAATGACTTGTGTGTGATTGCAATATATTAAATTCATTAATAATATTTAGAATTTTCTTTTTATATTAATAATATATTTGACTTTGTAGAAATATTAATTGAAAGGTTACTAATAATATATATTTAATTTTTATGTATTTAATATAAAAATTTAATTTTTAATATAAAAATTTAATTTTTTTCTATTAAATTCTCGTGAAAATTTTCATTTTTGTTTTCGTACTTTCTGGTATTTTCTTAGCCGTTTTATTAAAAAAAATAAATAAAATTTAATTCAATGTTTTAAATAGAGACAAGCATTTAATTTACCACTTTGAGAAGTTATATTTGTAAATAAATTTTTTAAGCGATTATAAGTTTATTTGCTTTTTTTATCATGAAAGGAAACTAACATGAATATAGATAATATCAAAAAATTTATACATTCGTAGAAATTACACAATGTAGTCGAAGTACAAATTTGGACTAGCATTGTGGGCTGTGGTAGCCTAGTGGTTACGGCATTGGTATTCCCATCCGGAAGGTCACGGCTCGATTCCCAATAACACCAAAAATACACCGAGTACATGCGATATACGTGCTCGTTAAATATGTGAGATCGTAAGTACTGTGGTCGGTCGTTGAGTTGTTTTCATGGATGTAAAAGGCCTGGAGAATATTTCCTTTCCCTCCAGATCAATGTCAAAATTGGGAGAATGGATCCTCTGGTAGTGCCATCTATTGGAGAAGTATATAACAAATTCATACTTTCATCTTCTTAGTATTTTGGATTAAACGAAAGATGCTCCATACTGACTTAAATTCACTTAACCAGTGACATAACGACTGTCCAAGTGTCATAAGTTACAACAACAGAACTAGCATTTTTAATCGAAATAGTATAAATGGGATACGTACATTGGCATTGAATTTCAACTATCAATACTATCCATTTCGATGTGTAGACTAGTTAGAACTATTCAAGACTACGCTCACAAAAATGAATCGAAGAAAAATAAGATTTAATGGCATCCACTTTTGATTCAATGAAACAATAATCTGCATTTTCCGTCATTGAATGATGCTACCACAAAACAAAAATAAAAATTTCTTTAACCTTATAAATGTTAAATATTATCTAATTGATTTATATGAAACAATTTTTAATATAGTTATCAAATGATGAAATTTTAGAAATATTTCAAAAGGATTTCAAAACGTTGTGCTTTGAAAAATATCTAAGATTTTCATTTAAGGGAGTGTGATAAACTTAAAAGAACACTCATCAGAGCTTGAATATATACTAATAAGTTTTTGTATTTAAATAATTTCATATGATCAGATGTCATCATTGAATTATTTTATTATGAATCAGAAAATTATTCTGTATTATAAGTGATCATTTACTTGAAGTCAAGAATTAAATCAGCAATTCTGTTAAATCTAAATTTTTCTTAAAACCTTTCTTTTAAGATCAAGTATTTGCCTCCGCTTTGATGTTCAGAGCGGTATGTGCATGCGCAACCTCTGTTTCATTTCATTTCCTCTTAACATTTCTTCAGAAAACACCTCTGTTTTTCATAAAAAAGTAAAAAAAAAAAAACATTCATCGATTTGTTTTCTTTTGATCACTTGTTTTACTCCAAAGTATCATTTTCATTTTTTTTTTCACTTTAATCTTTTATCACAGAATTATTTCTTGGACGTAGGTCTAGAGAAATTAACTCCATAATCCAAATGAATCAATTTATTGATTCCCATAAACAATATAATAAATACATAAAAATTAAATTTAACATTTTTATAGCTATTAATTTTGATTACGTGTTTTAAAGTTGCAAAAATCAAAGACGTCACATGTAGACACGTTTTGTTAAGTTTAACGAAAATTACAAGTAACGTAAATTATGTGTAACGAGAGATTATTTGCCTAATATTGAAGGTTGATAATTGAAAAATACAAATGATTTAAAGTCTTTAAATAATTATTAAATTTGTAAGTTTTCATGTAACTAAGTACTTAAGGTTATGAAATAAAAGCTTATTACAATATATATATATATATATATATATAAACACACACACACACACACATATATATATACATACGCTTTAAAATTTTATATACTTATATATCCTTTTTAATATCAAAATAAAAATATTTAAAAAGAAGATAAGTTTTATTATTATTTTCGCTCATTAAGTATCAATATGTAACCTAATATAAACACAAAGAAATTCTCTTCTTATTTGATTTGTACAATTTGTGATTGAGATTTAAGATTGATAATAATTTAATGTTTGGCATTTCAAGTATCTTTGATTTATGAGTGTGAGAATATTCAGTTTCATATGTATGCTAATTTTGAAACATTACGTTTACACATTTGTTAAATATTCTTACTCTGCCGCTCAATTGCTTAATTTACATAAGGATGTTTCTTAATCCTTAACATTATTTGATTTTCAATTGTAATTTTCGGGACAAAAAGTTTTGCTCAAACTTTCTTCTCATTTTAAAGTTTTATAAATAAAAAATATATATTGTTTTTAATTTTATTCTGATATATATATAGTTTTGAAACATAAAAATATTTTTATAATTTTCCATTATATTACTTAGAGAACATTTGAAGAATTTTAAACACTGGATTTGTAATTTTTATAGTATGTTTATCCTGAATAAGATTCATAATACTGTTATATTTGAAATTATATAGTAGTAATATCAACATCCAGAATGCAATGAATATTTTATCATTAATTTAACTTCAACACACTTTGTTTTTTCATATCACTTTTGTGTTTTTTGTGAGTCTTCATTATGAAAATTCTTATGAAATCCAATTAAAATTGAAATAACTTTATATTTACTGTCATAGGTAATTAAAATATCCCTGCTTTTACTATAGATTCTGAACAAAAGTTTATTTGAGCACTTTTTACATAAATTGTTTTGTTTGCCTTTTATGTAAATTTATAATATACTAGCGTTTAAGAATGTTTTTTTATTTTTTGTCAAATTAATACATTTGAAATTTATATTTTATAAACATTAGATATATTAATATTAGACTTACTAATGTTAGATTTGATTTATTATTATTAATATTCGTTCATATTTAGATAAATGCAAATATATTCATTGAAAATATATAAAATAGTTAACAAGCATTTGCTACTTGATCGTTTATTAGTAATCAAAACAATATGTAATATTTAAAGCAGACGTGCAAATTTAAAAAAATGTTATTTGAAATATTTTATAGTTAGTAAGGAGTGTTATACATTACATGAAAAAATTGTTTTATTTTTATACTTTAGAATTTTTTAGTTTATATTTTTATTTTTAAATTATTATGAAGTTACATAATTTTACGAAGCACTTTAGAATTTACTGATACAAATCTAGATTTGGAATATGGCCAAGAAAAATAAATACCCAAATGCTTAAAACTAATTAAAAATATAAAAGAAAACTTGATAATATAATTATATTTAGTGGAATCAAGTTAAAATAAGTAAAAAAAATGTAGTAATGTAGTTTTTTATGAATATTTATTGAAGTGAATCTGTTCTTAGTTGTATTGTATTACGACAAATATTCAGTTTTATGTAATGCACAAAATTGGTGACATTTTATTAGGACGTGAGGAAATTACTTAAGTGTAATTGGATATGTCATTAAGAAGTCAGTATAATTAATTTCTGTCGAGGAAAAGTATTGTGGTAAAAATAATAATTAATGACTGTTCGTAAACCTATGGTTTTGCTTGAACATGCTTAGGAATACCAAATGAAAGGGTGTGGAATGAAAAAGAAAATAAAAATTATTTATTAAAAATCTCTTTTAAACAATATTTGGTAAGTGAAATTTGCAGTTATTAATTTTCATGCACTTGAGTTCTTTTTTAAAAAAATTTATTGTACTACAAAATATAATGAAAATTATTTGATTCTAATGAATGTGAAGATAATAAATTATGCTTGAGTTTTTTATTTGTGCTAACAGAAGGTAAACGGAAATTAATGTTCATGAATTAAGAGTAATATTCATAAAATAAAGTTAATTATTGTTATTAGTAACTGTAACGATGTTATATTAATTGACAAATAAAAACTAATTTGCGAAAAAAAATTATAAATTAGATTAAAATTTTAATCTAAATATTCTGAATTTTAAAAGTAAGATATAAAAGCTTGTATGAACATTTTATTAGTAAACTAAAGTTATGTGTTCATTTTAGGAGAGATTGGAAAAGTCGCAATATTAATCAATGTAAAAAATTCATTGAATAGCAAGTTAAAAACGAATTTTATATCTTTTAGATATGAAAAAATAATTCCTACGCATGAACAATATTTCAATATTAAAAAATCCATTCATTTTATAATTGAATTGTATTTAAAAATTTTTACCATTAAACAATAAATCTACGCATTTAATATTTTTTGATGAAAATCGATGTTTTTTTTTTATTGGTCTTCAGTATTTCAGTTACACAAATTTTAAACATTTTCTTGTTTTATTATTAAAATAAATGTAACAAACCTTTTTTGAACTTTCTTAAACTAGTAATTTATATATTAAAAAATATGGTAATGTGTAAAGTGAGAGATTGCACTTAGAAAACTTTGTTTATAAAATATTTCGCATAAATGGCACAGCTTGTTTAATAGTAATTATAATTATTAACCATAATTCTGATAAGAATGCCCCTTAATTTAACTATATATTTTCTTCATTTAGAAATTTTTTTTAGAGGAAAGAATACTAAATTCTATTTTCCTTCGATATTTTTACTTTTAGAAAATGAATTTTTCAACAGATTTTTCTTATTACTAAAACAAATAACAAATAAGCTTATAAATAACAAACTAACTAAAAGTACAACCTATGTATAATTTAGCACTTTGTAAAATGTTATTTACACTGAAATTTTACACCTAAATAAACAAATAAAGAAAGGATATCTTTCAAGCACAATCAGTGGTATGATATTGTTTCATAAAATTAGTGGATTTGCAGCAGGAATTATAACTCTATCTCAGCATTTTTAATTTGCATATGAGATTCAATGACAAAAGGATTTTCTTTTTTGTTTTCCAAATACATACATAAATTTTTAATAATTTATGTTAGAAATAGAGGCGTTTTGGCAGATTTATAGCAAAAAGTTATTTAATATTTTATAAAAGTTTTAAATTGGAAACAAAAGTACCCCATTGTGTTAAAAATGGTTGCAGTTCAAAATAAATTTATTTTAGAATACATCTTATATTTTTAAAGTTTTTGCTATAACTCGTTTTTTGGACTTTAATTAAAAGTATAGAAAATACTCTAATAGTTACACTTATCTTCATAAGTTTATATTTTTATTTATCTTTGGAAAATATCTTCGCAAATAACCATATGCAGAAAGTTTCATTTAATGAAACTTTTCCTGTTTCCTTAATTTATGTTTTCCCTCATTTGAAATGAAATTTTAAAATGCGTGGAATTTTTATGTTCTTTCCTTAGTTTTATTGCAAAGAACTGCTAAAAAATTCTGAATATTTGACTCGAAATGAATTAAAATATGAATTACATTGATATTAAAACAGAAATTTTTTTTATAAATATAAGCAATTTTTAAATTTATTAGATTTTAATTTTTGTCATGAATACGTTGTAATTCACTACTTAATTTTCTTATCAATTAAGTAAGTTAGGATAGTTAAATTACAATTGTTTACGTAATTCTTATTTATTATATCAATTACTTTATATAACTCTATATTTAAGTATCTTATGTGTAATTTAAAGTGTTAAAAATATATATATTTGATATATATACAACTGTGAAGTAATGTTCCCATAAGAAACCAGTTTGTGTAAAAATAAAACTTTTCTTCAATCGCATAGAGTTCTTTTTAGAAATAAGGCACACTTCTTTTATGCCATCATAAATCCAAGGAGAGGAAAGATAAAGAAACAGAAATAGTATTTGAGTGGCAGACAAAGAGAACAGACACATAAGAAGATAAGTGGAAGGTGTGTAAAAATAGGAAAAGGGGAAAGAGTAGAAAAAGACAAAATATTAGTTGATCGAAATAGTCTGAGTGATGTATAATAACAGTTTGAAGAAATATCTAAAGTATAAGTTTCAAATATACAGCGTATCTTAATGGTATTTCATATCCATCTAAATAGTTCGATGTAAAATCGGTAGCTTTTGGTTTGGTGATACATTTTGGGGATAAACTTTAATCTTTGATAATCCTGATATTGCTATCATTGTTTAGCTTTTGTGCAGCGGCTATCTTGTTAGTCACATTTTGGCATAAAAAAATTAAAAAAAGTCGCCAAAAACTTTTACAAAAGGGTACCCGATTGTAAAATTATACTCATCTAAAGATTTAAAAATGTATTGTATTGAAATTGCACTTAATTTAACTTCATGAAACAAAGAAAGTTAATATTAAATGACACAAAAGACAAATTAATTCGATAAAATAAGGGAAAACCTAACCACTTATGAAGGGATATAAATCTTTGCGAATCTCAAAACATCATAGTAAAATTATTTTGTTTTCAATCAATTGTTCTTTGTTATTAATATATTGTTCAAATGAGTTCAAATAATATTATATTGATTACTTTTCATGAAATGTGTATGAGAGGGCCAAACATTTAAATTTTTATATAAAGGAATTTTCTTTAGAATATATAGGGCAATTATACATGCTATAAATAAGAAAATATAAGCATCTGATATGAATTTTTCTGCTATTAAAATATTTTTATTGATCTATTTCTGTGTGAAATCCTAGTATACATAATGCGTTTGGCACTGTTTTCAAAAATATCACCAACGGAGAAATTCATAACTATCAACATACGCAAATGTTCTATAATCAAAAAAATAAAATAAATAAATAAGTAATCTGAATCTCTAAATGGCTATATATAAACAGGCAATCTAAAATTTAATGGTGCCAAATTTATCGCGTTACGGATACCATAATTAAGTCCATTACAACTAAGAACAAGCAAAATTTGGAATATTTTGCTATTTAAAAAGAAATGTATTTCTGCTATTTATATTTGGCCAGATTTTTCTTCATTATATCTTGCTTCCACTGTTTCTACATTTATTTGCATACAAATATAAACACGACTACATTTTAATCTGAAACATACTTATGCTACTGCCTTTTTACGCATTGAATCAATCTGAAATGTAGTTATCAAACAAAATGTATCAGTTTTTATAATGAAAACTTTTTATTCATCAAGGAATCTCGTGTAAATATAATATTTTTCTATAGATTCTCGTAGTGGATCTTGATTTTTGTGATTTCACTTTTCTGGTAGTTTTGATTTCAATATTTTGAATATTAATATATTTTTATAATTGTTATAGGGACTTTTTCAGACTATATTTCCCAGGAAATTATTTCCTCGGACATCTTAAGAATATTTTTCTTTTTAAAGTAAATAATATTCAATGCAACCTAAATAAACATTCAAATTTTTTCCAAGCAATCAAATTTAGTAATTTGCTTAGTGATATTTAATTATTTAAATTTGGTAGTCAGTGAGGGAGAAACAATAATTTCTTCATATTATCGACATTTTACGTAGTACTCTCAATAGAGGAATTACTGACTATAAAATCTTCTATGGTATATAAATTATTCTGAAAAATAAATTTGTATTATTCCTAATAGAAAAATCAGTGTGAGTATTGTATGCATATATGCATGTCTGCTTGCATTTGAGTTTTAAAAAAGGTTGGTGCATGTTCAATGATAAAATATTTTTAATTAAAATAGAGTTTGATTAATAATAATTTTATAGTATAATTTTGTTGATATATACCTTATTTTCCTTAAAAATAGTTAAATTTTTGTGTAATGTACTTAAACGTTACACATCCCTCAAATTAACAAATTGTATCGAACTTTAAATGATTGATTTCTTTTCAATAAACAATATCTTTATCGTTTTTCAATACAGTGCTTTTTTATTTTTTAGAGGAGTCATTTTTTATTATGTGTTTGTATCAGGAAGGAAAAGGACAACAATAAGCGGAAGTAGAGAATATTTATTGACGTAGACTGCAGACAGGAACAAGAAGATGCGTTGTTTTCTCTTTAAAAAACGAGGATTCATTACAGGCAGAAAGTCCAACTTTTTCTACAGCTTAAAATTAAGCTTTTTTCTGGATTCATAAGCCTTTTAAGTCTTTTTCGGGCATTTTAAGCCTTTTTCGGGTTTACCGAGCCCCTCCCCCCCTAGTGAGAGCCGAGGGTCATAACATCCATGCAGGCGCTAGGAGGCGAGCAATCTCTAGTTTACCCATTAAAATGTTCCATACAATGTATTAGTTAACTCAGAAGTTCAAGTAGCATTAAAGCGTGGTTCCATTTAGACTTTTTGTAAAACTTTTCATAGGTAGAATACCACATACATGTGACGCAAAGGGAGAAACGCTAGTTATTTTCTAGCATTTATCGGGAAAAGTGTCCAGGAAGAAACCAAAAGCACAATGCTCATCATTTCATTGTTTAACTGTAGGTTGATTGGATCCTGAGGCGTTCTATTCCGCTGCAACATTACAAGATGTTCCTGTAAAGCATAAATATATATTTTGAACAGCAGATATCAGGAAGTGAGTTTCCCTGGAAGAACAAAAAGTTATAATAGTTAACAAATAGGATGTCGCTTTTTACTGTTTCATTCTTTCATCCTGTACAGACGAAATTAGGAATTAAATCCTTTGTTTCTCAGGGAACACAAATGTTTTTGTTTCTCGGCGTCTTGACTCGTTATCTTTTGCAACAAATTTTTGTATCTTTAGTATCACAGATTCTGGATCTTTGACATCTATTCTTTAAAGTCTTATTCCATAACAGTTTTTATGCATACACTATCTCCCATTATTCTGATTCTTGCATATAGTAAGATACAATATTGTTCGTGCAGTCTTTTCTTGCTTTAATCCTGTACTTTCTTCTATGGTCTGATATCTTATTCTTTTAAATTATAAACGTGCACAATTATGTGGTGAATCACTGAATTCTATTAACCACTTTTATATAAAATTTAAGTTTTGATTCAAGTGATTTCTTCATAAATGTGAACCACTATCACGTGACAAGTACAACTTTATCAACCTAATAATCTACTTCTTATGATGCACTAGTATTTGAGAGATATAATCTATAATAATCTACTACTAGATATAATCTACTTTGAGAAATATAATCTATAATAATCTACTTCTAGATATAATCTACTTTGAGAGATATAATCTATAATAACCTAATAATCTACTTCTTATGGCACACTAGTATTTGAGACATATAATCTATAATAACATAATAATCTACTTCTAGATATAATCTACTTTGAGAGATATAATCTATAATAACCTAATAATCTGCTTCTTATGATGCACCAGTATTTCAGAGATATAATCTATAATAATCTACTTCTAGATATAATCTATACCTTGAGAGATATAATCTCTATAATAATCTAATATACTACTTCTTATGGTGCACCAGTATTTGAGAAATATAATCTATAATGCAAAATTAAATCTACAGAATGTTTTCAGTTTGACGTTAAATAATTTACATGACATTATAATGATTATCTTTCACTCATTGTTTGCGATTAACAGAAGTTAAAATATTGAACAAAAAATTGTAAGAAAGGAACAAGATTCCTTAGATTCATGAAGGACTGTTACAAGCAGACCCAAATATTTCAACCAGTATTTTGCTTAAACTATTTCACTTTCTTAATGATTCGGTTGGAAGTAAAATCTTTAACTGATGCTTTCAACTTAATATATTTCACTTATCATGATAATAATTATCGCACATTATTAAAGTCTGTATATTAGTTAGGGGAATAAGTTCGTACCGTTTTTACCAAAGACTTTTATTTAAACAAAAAAATTATAACAATAATTTAATCAATTATATATTCGCCGTTCCTGTTTACAATCTCTTCCCAGTTCTCGAACAATTTGTTGATGCTGCCCCGCTAAAAATTGGCCTGGTGTCAAAGAATTTGTTGAGCCAGTTTTTAAGGACCTCTTTGTTATCAAAGGTAAAGTCCTTCATATGGTTTGAAAAGGAGCGGAAAAGATGATAATCAGTTGGTGCAAGGTCCGGAAAATACGGCGGATGCTGAAGGACCTCTATTTAGAGCTGTTAGAGTGCGGCTTTGACGACTTGTGCAAAATGGGACCTGGCGTTGTCGTGAAGGAGTATGGTTTAACCACGGCGATCAGGTCTTTTTATTCGAATTGCCTCATTCACGCGGTGTAGTTGGCCAATGTAGAGCTTCTTGTTGATTGTGGCATTCTTTTCGAGCATTTCCCAGTGCACCAAGAGATCTTTACAAAACTGGCTCAACAACTTCTTTGACACCAGACCAGGTGAAGTTTGGCGGAACGGCACAACAAATGGGTCAAGAGGTGGGAAGAGGTTGTAAACAGCAACGGTGAATATATAATTGATTAACTTATACATATAATTATTGTTTTTTGCTAAAATAAAATTCTTTGGTAAAAACGCTACGAACTTATTACCCAACCTAATATATCTCACAATATTTTTTAATCAACTGCTCACGTGGCATGTATTCTATTAATATATAAGCTGTCTTATAAAATGACTTGTATCTGAATACAATACTGAACTAAATACTGAACCATCTCTTAAATATTATTTTAATCATAGAAAAAAAAATTTTTTTTTTGGTTTTTACTCTGAATATTTATTTTGTTTTTAATATTGTTTACAAATTAATTTTTAAAATTCCCAAAAAAATTGGGACAAAGCTATTTGAATTGTTTTAATAACAATTTTGAGAAAATTATAATTTGTCATTATTTTGTAAGATGAATATAAAAATCATAGCCTTAAAAATTATTTTAAATTCCCTTGGGTAAAATTTTTTATTAATTTCTTTAAAAATTCTGAAGCTTTCCAAAAATAAAACCAATATCAAAAAATTGCAAAATATATATCCTTTACTTCCTTAAACATATATCAAATATACATTGTAAAAAAATTAAAATATATTTAGAAGTATGCAAATGCGTGCTTTTACAGCATTCCTACATCCTGACAACGATTAAATAAAATCCATCCGCACAAAATCTAAATTTGTAATGTTCATGAATAAATTCAAGTGTTTGTCAAAACTAGAATACAAAAATGTCGACTAGAATTTTAAGTGGGAGGAGTATAAATCACTGATTTGTATTCTGAACCCTTCTGGAAACGTATAAATAAATAATAGGTACACATATGGATACTAAGGATTTTTTTTTTTAAGTAAAGCTCTTATTTGTGAGTTTTGTATTATGTAAAGGGTATGTAATTATGCTTATAATGAAAGAAGATTTTGACTTTAAGATGTAAAGACTTAAGTGATTTTTGCGCTTAACAATCATGTTATCAACACACGATCAGTTTGCTAAGCTGAACATATGCATTAATTTCTTTAAGTATGATAAGAATTACAAATTTTTAAAGAAAAGCACGAGAGAAATATTCAATTAATATTATTTACTATTTTGGTGAAAAAAATTTAGTTTATTTAGATCGTAAAATCTATAGCAGACTTTAATGGAAAAAAATATGAATTATGTGGAAACTAATATAAATTTTTACGATAAATAATAAATGAATTGAGTTATATGAAATGAGTCTGGAAAGTTTATTATCCTTTACACACTTCACTGAAATTTCTACCCGAAGCATATAAAGTATTTGTGTTTTAAATTACTCTTTCACACACACACACCAACGGCGCGCACTTGGGTGACGAACCCTAAGCCACAACAAGGCTAGTAACTGCTACTCATTTGTCGTTACCCAGCGGGCACCTTTGAATTAAGTTACGGAAGCGAGTAGCATTACCCACACCATACCACCACAAGTCCGTTTATAGGGTAGGCCACCTTCAAACATCATCACAGAAGACAGGACAAAGAGACATAGTGAGAAGAAAGAAAGAAATAACATCCATGCCCAAACTGGGATTCGAACTCGGGACCTACAGCTAGACAGGTACGCTAACCACTCAGCCATCGGTCGGCATGTATATACATATATATATATCTTTGTATATATATATATATATATATATATATATATATATATATATATATATATATATATATATATATATATATATATATATATATATATATATATATATATATATATATATATATATATATATATATATATATATATATATATATATATATATATATATATAATATGTATATATATATATATATATATATATATATAAATATGTATATATATATATATATATATATATATATATATATATATATATATATGTGTATTTATGTATAAATATATATATATATATGTATATATATATATATATATATGTATATTTATGTATAAATGTATATATATATATATATTATATATATTATATATATATATAATATATATATTATATATATATATATATATATATATATATATATATATATATATATATATATATATATATATATATATATATATATATATATATATATATATATATATATATATATATATATATATATATATATATATATATATGTATATATATATATATATATATATATATATATATATATATATATATATATATATATATATATATATATATATATATATATGTATATTTATGTATAAATATATATATATATGTATATATATATATATATATGTATATTTATGTATAAATGTATATATATATATATATTATATATATTATATATATATATAATATATATATTATATATATATTATATATATATATATATATATATTATATATATATATATATATATATATATATATATATATATATATATATATATATATATATATATATATATATATAAATATATGTATTAATTTTTAAAATAGTGAACAAGATAACCTTAAAAATCAGGGAAAAATGAGTCTTGGTGGTACACTATTATTTTCTTTTAATATTCTGGTTAAAAAGCTTTCTTAGTAATTACGTTTTAAAGCTTTGAGGTAAAAGTTAGAGCCATTTTCAAGATGAAAGGTTTGAGATAAATTTTTAAGGACATATATTCACTAGTTACTCAAATGAAAGCAGACCATGTCACCATTAGCATGCACGGAGCTTACGCATATGCATTCATTATGTTTATTTTTCTAGTTCTGAGAGAAAGTAGATTTTATTTAAAGTAAAGTAAAATTAAAAGTGAATTATAGAATTTCTCAACAAAGTTTTATAGTTAGACGGTACTAATGTAAAACAGTTATAAGAAAATTTATAAATTTAAAACTTTAGATCTAAATGTAAATATTTTTCATTTTAAATTTAGCTTTATTATTGTTTTTTGCAAGTGTGTTTTTATTACTAACTTATACGTTAATTATGGTTAAAATTTTAGCACAGGTAATGATATTGTCATTTTTGTAGTTTTTTAGTGAAATTGTTTATTAGCCCAATTCACAACTACTGACGAGAATGATTGCAGTCATTTGAAATTTACATTAATACATAGATCTATGTGTTGAAAGTTTCCATTCGAACTCATTAAATAAAACACTGCATGTGTCTCATTAAACAAAATACATAAGATATATGGCTTTAAATTCAATACCAAATAAATATGATTTTGTAATCTTTAGGCCTTTTATATAATCTTTTTTAAACGGCAATTTTTTTTGATATCCATTAAAGCTTGTTGCCACCAACAAAGTAATCGTTTCCAGAACTATGTTAATTACATACATAAAAGAATTCAAAGAATATATTAAATAAAATCCACATAATATTTATGATATTTCGCCTCCACGAATGCATTATTTAACTATTCTAATATAAAATAATATGAAAAACTAGTTTGCAACTAGTATGAAAAATTTTATATCTGAAATTCCGTTGATTTTTCACCATGAGGACCATGCAAATTATCATTTGGTAATGATCAATTTGTTAATTGATCTATTTGTTTACAATAATTTGTTTCGCAGACACTTATGATGTAATTACTTATTGAATGAAATTGTTGATTATAACATCGTGGACGTATCTCAATTTGGTATATACAGCAAAATACAGCTTACAGAAAAGATTTGTAGAGTTTTAAATACTCGTGAAAAGAAATATTTTCTACTATTATTTCAAATAACATGATAGATTTATGCATGTTTGTCTCATTTATTTGCTTATGGGATCTTACCCAATTTTTTGAAGTCAAGAAACATTAGTATTGAATGTTTACTCAAATTATCTTTCTGAGAAATCATCTTAATCTAAAAATAACTTTATAAAGCCGTAAAATTCTGAAATAACATAACATTAATTTTTTTTAATTTTTAAGACCTACTGAGTTTTTTTTTTCTTTCAAAAATCAAGAGGAATCATTGTCTGAAATTTACTTATTAATATAATTTTGTAATCAATATCGTTTTGCCAAGTTTTGTTACTTTGACTTAATTTTTCAAGGATACATTTATTTACATTTGTTTTAAAAATGATAGATCCATCATTAATTTTTTCTAGAAGGAATGTTCATACATGGACGTTCAGCAATAAAAACCTCTTGTAAAACATTCACATGATTTTCACTAACAGAATACTCAAATGGAAAGAAGAATTACAATATTCATCGTTAAACATTCAACAGTAGCTTGAATTAATACTATGGATAAGCTGTAATGAAATCTATTTATATATAATTCAAGATTTTTTTTATTTTTATTTCTTAAAATTGAATTATATAAAGCTGATTTCTTATTCCTTATTTGTGTATAGGTCAATTTTCTGACAATAATTTGACGCGATTAAATTTTTAGTTATGGTTAAGTTTGTTTTAAGATAGATAATAATTTATAACTTATTCCCCATATTGTTAAGAATAATAAGTTATATTTTTATTTTATTTTAAAGTTTATGTTAATTTTTTGATCCAAATAGAAAAAATTAGTTTTTATATTATAAAATCTCATATATAAAAACTAATTTTTATATTTCACACAGTTATATTATTTATTGGAAAAATACTTAAGCAAATATTAATACGAGGTTGTATACATAATTTTTGTTTTATTAATATTAATACATTAACATATCATTAAATGAAAGAATTTCTTGCTTTATAATTTGTTTGAATAATACGTTTTTAATGAAATGTATTTAAAATCGAGCTTATTATGCTCAATAATGTATTCATAAGAATTAATTATTACCCAACGTAAAATAGTAAAATTATTGATTCTTTTATTTCCATTGTAAAGAAAATGCATTTATTTTTAAAAATTTAAATTAAGAAATAATATATTTAAGGTGACATTTTATAATTATATTTATTTTCAGGGTTGTAAAGATTTTTGATTTATATACGAGATAAATATTTATAGTGTTTTATTATTTGTCAAAATTTACTAATACTATATATATTGTTAGTAAAATTATTAATTTACTATTTTATGGAATTTAATAGCAGTGGGAAAAAATATTTTTTAAAGATTTTCTTTCGTGCAGTTAGCCGATTGTCTTCCACACTATTTCAAATTTCACTGCATATGCCATTTACTAAAAGTGACTGGAATGTTTCTCATAAGCTAAAAAAATATAAGTGAATTCTTTCCTTTTCCTCTAACAAAAGCGATCGTGAAGAGAAACAGAACAAGAAGCGATTGGTTAGCGCAGATTCTCTCTTAGCGAATACGCGTCATTCTTCCCACTCGATTGAGACATTCTGCGCATTCTCCAAGTTCTTTCTTTAGGCGCTGAGGTGAAGGAGAAAAGCGGGTGGCTCAATTCATCCAACAAGTAACAGGCCGCGATGAAAGATCTTTTGTTTCGATGGGCGTCCGGGAGGGCTGTCCGGCACGCGGAATCTAAGCACAGTTACCGGCAAGAGAATGCACATCGGCAAGGTGATGTTCAGGACTGGTTAGCAGCTATGAAATTTCAGAACTCTATTGACCACCATCAACAGGATAAATTATTTAACGCATCGGATGTGGAAGTCAAAATATTTTTAAAAGACGACTTCAAAAAATTTGATGGATTAGATCCAACAAATGCTACTGAAGTAGACAATTCTTCCAATGACTATATGAAAGATATTGTGGATTTATATAAAGTTGTAGTGCCGATTCTACTCACAGCATGTTGCTTATCGTTTATTTTTAATATGCTCATAGTCTTCAGTGTTCGATGGCTGAGAAGACATCTGTCGCCAACCATGTGTTTGAGCTTATCCTTAGCAGTGGCAGATGCTTACGCTTCCCTTGTGATTGGAATCGGTCTTGTTGTCAATAGCTTGCTACCGATTGCATACGGATATGAATTAGGACCATCCAGCTGGTGTTTTATTTTATCACTTGAAGCTTTCAGATTAGGTGGTCTAGTTGTGTCCGTTTTGCATCTACAAGCGTTGGCAGTGAACCACTACGTTGGAATTCTGAGACCACTACATTATGCTCATATCGTAACACGTAAAACAACCTTAACTGCCATTGGTTTCATGTGGGTTTTTCCCGTAATGTTCTTCCTTGTGTACTTTTCTTCAATTCCAAATGACGGGTTCCAGTCCGAACATTGTTCCAGCCACACGTTCTTACTATACTCACCTTTCAGAGTCACAACATCCGTTTTGTTTTTCTTCCCACTGATGCTTATGACGTTGATGTATTCTCATATGTTTATACTCGTTCACCAACATCAGAAAGGTCTGTTGCAGAATCCATCCAGCAGATCACTCCACAAGAATGTCAAGGCTATTATTACGACTTTACTGATCCTTGGAACCTACATTCTGGGTTGGATACCGGCAGTACTTTTTTACGTGCTGACATGTCTAGATTGTGCAGTACCATTTACTGAAATACCGCTGTACACCAGAGTTCCGGTTGGTATATTTATCAACGTCATGATTGTTGCTAAATCATTCGTCGATCCAGTGATCTACGTAGTCCGGATGCCAGAAATCAAATGTGCTCTGAAGACAATTTGGTTCACGAGATGTGGCCAAAACGGAGAATATTATGCAACTCCAACGCCCTCACGTACTGACACAAAACGACTGACACTTCTATCATCACGTCGCAAATCTAGACTTAGTATTAAAAACGTTTCTCCGAATAATGTTGTTATCTCACCTAATGGTAAAGAAAGCATTGATATGATTTGCTTCGAAAACAGTGAAAAGAATGGTAATGTGGTGCAACTATAATTATTTGTCAAAGAGTTTTCTTTGTGTTTTTTTAAAAATGTTTTAAATTTTATACTAAATATCATCTTTTTCTCACAATATGTATAATGATAGAATATGATAATCATACCAAAAATATGAGCTCGTGTTAAATGCCATAAATTTGTTGATTTACCTTTTTATTGTGGAAACTAATTACAAATTAAAGCAGAAATGGAAAGTTTGATAAAATTTTATGGTATATCTTATAACTGAAATATTAATGACAAATTTTGGTTTTAATAAAATGCCACATGTGGTTATTATGAAAAATAAACTTTCTAAATAAGAAAGCAATTAAGGAATAATTAAAGAAATAATCTCCATAGCGATAAATTGGCATCATATAAATGGCAATAGAAAAATTAATAATATTATAGCTTTTGTGATACATATGAATTTCGAATAAAAAAATTAACATATTATATAAAGAAATAAAATTTATATTTATTTCTCAAATATTATGGAAATATTAGACAACTAGACAAATGAAATAATTTTTAATGAAATGTTTTATTATGTTTTAAATTTTTATTATGTATAAAATTATTAGATTAACATTTATTTATAAATACATATTTATACGTGAAGATTTAGATATGATACTAGACATGTGAATAAATACTATAATGATTATTCTGATACTTCATAAATTAATTGCTCACTAAATGGTTTTTCTTATCATGTAATTTTAAATGAATTGATTAAGCTCATTTTGTTACTTCTTATGCAACGACCTTTTGATACATAATTTGGAATAAAATTGCGTATAAATAAAAATATTCAAAGGATTTAATTAGCATGAAAATCTGCAATTATCTAAAAAATATACAACATTATTTTTGAAATAATTATATTTAAATTTAAATTTCAAATTTTTGACAGTTCTGTATATGTTATTAAACATTTTTGTCAAGGTCATTGTTGTGATTAAAGCTACTTGAAAGTCAACATTAATAAAGACGAAACAAAGTATTAACTAAAATTAATCATACATATAACCTTTTATTTTGTATAAAATTTGTAAAATATTATATTGATATATTTTCCATAAAAATATTTTTATTCTCTCTAAAATTCTTAGAAGTAAATATTTACTGAAATATTATCTTAGCGAATTTCCAATTTAATGCAACATAATTTTTATTGGCACATTGAAATAAGTAAAAAAAAATTTTAAGTTAAAATTAGTAATTTTTGTATCATTTTTGGATGATTCTTATAAAAGAATGCTACTAGTAAGATTTTTATTTTTAAATAAGAATATAATTTAAAGTTTTTGATTACCAGTTCGAATCATATAATAAAGTATATTAATACGTACCGCGATTACATAATATAGCTTAATAATTTGATGAATCAACGTTGATTTATACTACAGATTAATTGTATAATTCATATAAATATATATATATATATATATATATATATACATAATTTTATTTATGATATAATTTTTAGTTATAATTGTTGAAGAATATTTTAATGAGAAGTATGTTTCCATTTACTATTTTAACATTTTTCTGAATATTTAGAATTTTTGTACATATTGAGATTTAAATATTAAACAAAGATTTAACATCTTATATAAAATATTTAATACCTTAAATTAATTTTGTAACTTTTTATTGATGGATCAGAATATTTTTCTATTTATTGTTAACTTTAATCCTAAAGGCATATTAATGCATAAGGATGAACATAAAAACATATTGTTAACAGTTTACTCCTAATTTTGTTAAATTTTTTCCTTTATATAAAAATAATACTGGATAACTTATGGTCTCCGTTTGAAATTTTGATGTTTTAGGAAATTTTTGCAATCACAAAATATTTTCTATATGTTACTAAACTATACATTCATTGGGTTAAATATAAAATATACAATTGATAATATTCAGCTATATAAGATGTATAAGGTAGTACTTAAAAACAAAATGCAATATATAACGCTGTAACTTGTAATAATATCATTAATTGTATAATATGAAATTAATAAAACCAAAATTAATAAATGTAAAATTAAAAATTAGGCATCAGTTTAAAATAATCTGCAAAATATATTTCCCATTTACCAATTCTTTTATATATGAAAATGTATTTTTATAATCATCAAAAACAATAAGAGTATTTTATTTCTATATTAAGTAAATTAAAACCACTTAAATAAGTACTATTATGAAAACTTAACGATATATATATATATAACCAAGTGAAAATATCATTATTTTATTTTCTAATTATATTTATTAATTATAAAAAAATTCAAAAAGAATTTGAAGAAGAAATTTATCGAAAAGAATAAGATAAATTTTAAAACCCTTGAACTTCTAAAGAACGATTTAGGAAACATCCGATGAGAAATTACCAAACAATATGATCTGAAACAAATTGTTTTACTACAAACAACAGTTTATTAATCAAATTTTTGAATGTATAAAAAATAAGAACATTTTAGCTACAACTCTAAATTTTAAGCTTAAAAAAGAGTTCACATTTTAGAAAAGCAAAAACCTGAATTATTTTATTAAAAGTTAAGAAGATAGATAGAGATAAAAAAAATACATATGAAAATATATTTTACTGATGAACACTGCTATTTATAAATGTAAAATTGCAAAGGAAATTTTGTAAATATAAAACTGATGCTCAGAAGTTGATTATCTTGAATAAATATACTATTTCTTATTGCTGCAAGTACATATATAGAAAGAAGCAATGTGAAAACAATATAATGTTTCATAACATAATTTTCTTCCCATAATATGTTAAATTTCTCTCCCTGTTTTCTTATATTTTAAATTTTTTGTTATGGTAATTTAATAACGTTTCCATAACATGTAAATATTATTCATATAGTATATGTAACACTATCATTGCATTTAGAGTAAGAAAGGGTTCTAAGAAATTAATCTTTGAAAATGAGAGTTACCGCAGATTAAAAAATATTCCTCATTAATTTAAATTAATTCTCAAATAAAAGTATGTTTCATGAGAAATGCGTAGTATTTAATCAATGCTCTGTGAAATTCATATACATGATAAAAACTGAATCTAGTTTTTTTATAAGTAAAATAAAACTTCATAATCGAAGCAGAAAACATTCTTTAATTTCATTTTCAAGCAATGTATCTTAAAATAAGAACAAATGAGTCAAAAAATAAATTGTAAGTTGCAAGTATTTAACAAAAATTATTTATATTTTTTTCTTTCATTTAGATTTTTGTTTGCATTGATTTCATTTGTGTTAACTAAATAGTAAACTTTTGTTAATTAAAAACTATTAAAAAGTCTTTGGTATATTTTTAACGAGGAAATATTTATTGATATGATATATATATATATATATATATATATATATATATATATATATATATATATTTATTTATATATATATATAGATATATATATATATATATAGTTAGTTAGTTAGTAATCATGACTGGTATCAGGTTACAACATTTTATGTAGAATGCTTAGTAAAGATTAATATCATATATTATTGGTGGAGTTTATTTCATTTTTTCAAATTTATTCCACATGAAATTCGTTTTAAACTGCTTTAATTTCTTTACTTGAAAGTACATAGAAATTCTCATTAAATTTCTCGTTAAAGTTTTTTCTGTTTGATTATGATATATATATATATATATATATATATATATATATATAGTATATATATATATATATATATATATATATATATATATATATATATATATATATATATATATATATATATATATATTTATCCTTATTAAAAATATTAATGTTAAAATGTATTTATTCGGAAGTTTACGTATTACTTGACTCAATAATATTGCTACAAGTTTGAGAATCATATTTATATACATTTAATATATAAGTTAATATGTTATACATTTAATATATTCCTTGCTTTTTAAATTTTATCATGATATCATTTTATTTATATGTTTTTTCAATTTCAGCCGACATTTCATAAAATTCTTCTCAATGTTCACAAAAGTTTTGGAAATGAAAATAATGCAATTTTAAATCTTTAAAAGCTACATAAAATTTAGGAAATATTACATATTTATTCTAAATTGTAAAAATGCATTTTTATTCAGTTTTTTAATCTATCTGAAGAAAACAATTATTCCAATATTTATTGAAATACTTTGTTTAACATATCCTTATTTTACTAATGTAATTCAGTTATCAAAGTTTAGTAAACATTAATGCTAAAATTAATGCATAACATTAATGCATAACAATTGAATGAAAATTCTAATTTCAAATTAAAGGTTTTTAAAAATTTTTATATTGTTGTATTATTAAATAATACTTTTACATTTATGTGCATGTTTTAAATTTCTCAACACTCATGAATCATAATAAATATGTGTTTCATTTCATTTAAGAGAGTTAGTTATTTCCCAGATAAATAATTATTGGAAAATATATCAATATTCTCTGTCATTTTATATGTTAATTAATAGAAATTTTAATGTATATAATTAAATGAAATAAATTTGCATATTAAATCAAGCAAAAATGTATTGTTTTAAGCACTGCCATAATTGTTGCATTTGTAATTTTATTTGTGTTATAATCAAGGAAAGGATGCAAAATTTATAAAAATAGTATTTTCTTAAGTTAAAATTATATTGTTAATATATAGTCATTAAAGTGAGCTAATTAAACATGTAAAATATTTACTAGAGTCAGGAAAAAGGGAAAGTATGAAGAATTTATCAAGTACATAGTATTGTCTTATTTTATTAATTATTGTGATTTGTTTATAATTACAGTTTTGAAAAATTAAAACACTCCCCTTGTAATATCGTTAAACAGTAATTACATTATATTTTTCCCTTTTCCCTTTAAATAATATTATAATTATTTAATTTGGCTTATGGCTTTGTAAATTTTTATTTACTATTTACTGCTCAACATTTTTTGTAACGTTTGCCTTTTTTCATGTTTTTTTTTGTCTTGTGTCAGCTAGGCTGACAATATGGGTTGCGCTGCTCCACTTTTTCATACTGAACCGTATTTGGTGTGGAGTCCAACTTCTTCAGTACACACACATGCCATAGGGGCCCGTTTATAGGGTAGGCAACCATTCACATCTCATTCATACACAGGAAGGACAAAGGATAGATGGAGAGAAAAAGTACCTCCATGCCCGAACCGGGATTCAAACCCAGCACCTCCCTATCCACAGTCAGGGACTCTGATCCCTAAACAGGGCGGTTGGCTTAAATTATATTATTCATAGCAAATGATTGCTGAGATTTTTTAACGTTGTTGATAACAATAATACCGTACAACCACATCCCAGGATTTTTATACCATTTTCTCAAAATTTTGATTCAATTTTATTAAACTTATTTATACCGTTATTTAACAACTGTGTAGTAAAAATATTAAATAAATTTCTTAAACACAACTTACAGTTTAAAAGATAGTTATGAAAATAAATCTTATTTAGCTGTACAAATTATAAAAATGTTAACTATATTTTTAGCCCTCAAATTGAGAATACAATTCAGTATATTAACAGCTACATTTTGATTTGGTGAAATATTTTCCTGTATAGCAATTCATAATTGCCAATAATTCATAAAGTCAATATATTGTTATGTATAAATTAAAAACTTATAAAAATGTTAATAGTATTTGATTTAAAAAATCCTTTTAATGAGAGATATTTTGACTGGATAAATTCATATAACAAAATACAATTTTTTTTGCACATTTAAAATAGCAATACTTGAATTTTCACACATATGGAAACTAATATATTATAAGAATTTTTTGATATAATGTGTTGACAATATATTGTAAACTTACTGATTATGATTGTTGTTATATACATATATATATATATATATATATATATATATATATATATATATATATATATATATATATATATATATACATATATATATCATTTTCTGGAAGCATTTTTGAACGGCTTCACAAAATACGTTATTCATAGCCCAATGTGCAGCTTTCGTATTATGTGTAATACTATGGTATGTGTTAATCCTATTGTAAATCGTCGTGTGATGTTACGTGAATGTGCATGATATTTCCCCTCCTTCATATTTAAATATTAAACTAATCTACTCATGACAATTTCTAATCACATTACATTTTGTTTTACTAAACTTATTTGCGAAAACCAGTTAATCATCAATAATTATAATGATTAAAAATATTATATTCTTTGTAGATTTTTTTTAAAAAAAAAATCAAGGAATTTTTTTTTAAGTATAAATATTTATATATTTATCTTATGTATTTTCTTCTATTACCATAGATCAAGTATTGCTTTACTTCGACTAAATTCTCTTAAACTAAATGTTTATTCCTTATATGTATAATATGTAGATTAGAAATAGCTGTATAGGTATTACTATTTGTTGTTCTGTAATAACATGCTAATGTAAATATTGAAGAGTTTAAATCTTATAGAAACTAAATGTTTTAAATGTATTGTAAACGTTATCTTTTAATTTATGATCGCGAGTAAATTGTTGAATAATCTGAATGTTTTTTAAGCAATTGATATATGCGTTTGATGATAAAACATTAGAAAACATTATAGTGTCCAAATTGCGAATGACAAAATTGATAATTTAACGTGTTTATTCTTGTTTAATAATATTGGATATCGAAACAAATTGGAAAGCATATTTCAGACAAATGAAATGTGTAATCCGCAATTGAGATTAATATTTTTATTCATTAAAGCATTCTATAATATTCATTAATACATTTTCATTTCATTGGATGACATACAAACGATAGCAGTATTGAATTATTAGTTTCCCAAAGTCATGATCTCCTTTACGGATTTCATCAATTGATCAAAAGTGTCCGGAAGACAAGGCATTGGGGGTTAAACATAAGCAAATGATAATCAGAAAGGTCTATATCAGAAGTTACGATGGGAATTTCTAAATTTTCCAGCGCGATCTTACAAATATGCATATAGCTAGTTTTGTAATTTGACCTTGCATTATCATAGAGTGATTTAAGCATATGTTATAATTAAATAATTTGCTATATAATATAAGGCATTTAACAATATTTTCTTGTTTTAATCACTACATTTGTTGTAGGGGCCGTGGTAGCCTAATGGTTAGCGTATCAGTCTTCCATCCGGAAGGGTGGGGTTTGATCTCCATTGCCGCCAAAGACTCAACGAGTGCATTCGATATACGTGCTCGTTAAATCTCTGGAATTGAAAGTCCTGTGGTCGGTCGTTAAGCAGTTACCATAAGTGCAATGGTCTGGAGAAATTTACTCCCCCTTCAAATCAATGCCAAAATTGAGGTAGTAGATCCTCTGGTGATGCCAACTATCGGAGGATTTCAAGAGTGAAAATCGTACTTTCACCTTCATGATGATCTGATTAAACGAAATATGCTTCCAATTCACTTAAATTCGCATAGCCAAAGCATAGAGATCTTGACTTGTCCAATCGTCATTAGTAACAACATTTGTTGTTTGTTGAGTGTTCAAAAGTGAATTATATATTTGTTTTCAACAGTTTGTAGCAGAGATTTTATATTCTCCTCGATACATGATTTTTTACAGCAAATGGCTCGTTTCAGTGTTAATATTATTACTTTGGAAGGATTCACTTAATATTTTATGACTTCCGGATTGTCATATGATATTCCCTTTTCAAACGTTTTTACAATTATATCAAGAAGAATATTTTTGCATCGACAATTTAACATATTTATGCATTTCAATAAAACCCCTCCTTGTTCTAATGGTTTAATGCTTGTTGCAAACTTTTTGTTTTCTTAAAGTTTTCAACGCCATATAATCAAGTAGGAAATTACATTCGCTGTGCTTTCAATTGCTTAAAAAATTCATTTAATGAGCAATATTCGTCTTTTTAGAATTATATTTTCAAGTTCTGCTGTTTGTTCTTCAGTAGAAAACTAACTATATTTGTCTAACGTTTAAAAAAAAATGCTTTCGCTATTCAATATTATTTTCTCTTTAGAAAAAAGTTGATTGATTGGTATGATTTTCCTGTCCTTTTTGTTTGTTAAAATTAATAACGAATAAAAAGAAATAGTAAATTTTTTATCGCATGATATTTCTCTCCATCTAATTATTAACTTATTTCATATTTTTCAGTTTATGCTCAATTTGATAACCTTTCAGTGTATGCTATCATAGTACAAAAATCCTACTTATTAATACACATATTACAGCACAGTAGACTTTACATAAGTCTTGATTTGCAACTTTGTACTATACCCAGTATAAAAATCTGTATTTGTAAGTCTTTTGAACCTGTAAAATATTTGTTTCAAATGATGTGAAAAGTTTAATTTATTAAATTAAATGCAGATTATATGCCAATACTCCTTATGACTATTTAACAATGCCTTGAATGGATATTATGGATTGCTTTGATGAAATTTTCCCAAATTATGAACATGCACATTATTATGTTCGAAAAATCACTAAAACTACAATTTTAATGCATTAAATGTTGCATAGAATGAATAAAATGATAAATTATCCAATCAGAAGAATAAACTAGCGGATTTAACAGCTAAAATTATTGGCTTACTTTATATTTTTTACAAAAACTTAAAGAAGACTAAGATTAATTATTTTTTATAATTAATAGAACATATGAAATGTTTTCATATGTGTATGGTGTTATTGTTCATTAAACTAATTTTAAAAAAAAGCTCTAAACTCTTAGGAATGCCTGTGTAAACCTTTATGGTCTACCTCGCATTCAATGTCACACTCATGGCGCCATTGAAATTGAGATGAAAAACCAAATTAAAAATTTTTTTCAAATATTTTGAACAAATTATTTAGTTTTCTTATTTTGAACTGATTTTAAAAATATATATTACAAAGAAATTTTTGTTTGCATCAAACTTTTATTAAATATTATCATGCATATTTCATGCTATATATAGAAAAATATGACAATATTATATTCACTATTGTAAAATATAATATACGTTTTACAGTACTTAATATATTTATGTATAATTTTAAGAATATTTCAGAAAATGCAACGATATTTATATATTGAATACATGAATATTTTTAAAAGTGATAACAGATTTTGAATATGTAACTAAGTATATACATAAATGTTTTCCTTTTCCTTACATATAAATCTAAGTGTATGCATATTATATTTGCATCATTAAAATATTTGATTCTTTTTATATAAAATGTTTTCACTACCTGATATTATGTGTGTTTTCCATGACATAAATAAAAGCTAATCTCTTATAACATTAAAAAAGATTAATTGTAATTTTTCAAACAATGACTTAAAGTTTATAAAAGGATAATATTTTAAATATAAAATTAGTAATTCCAGTACAAGATTAAAATAATTCTTTAATAATGCTATTCTATTTTGTTTCAGATTCTTAGTTTGGATATCAAATTTTAGATTTATTGCATCTATCTAGGGTTATTATTAATGTGCATTTTGGATAATAATAACACCATTTTTAAGTGTAATGCAACATTAGGTGAGATGGCAACAAGTGAGAGGCGGGACTGGGTTTTCAATACTTCAAAGTTTAAAATGGCTATCCATATCACATCATATTCACCTGCAGTGGATACCTTCCCATGTGGATCACGAAGGAAATAAGATTGCGAACACTTTGGCCAAAGCTGGTGTGGCTGAGAACGGTGTGCCGTCGGCACCTCCCACATTTCAGGTGATTCAATCAAAGATTAAACGCGAGAATAAAACCACTTAGATTGTCTCTCCTCTTCGCATCATTGGTACCACTGCGCGAGTCCAGGTGCTTCCCTGACTACTGGTCTTAATAGACAAGAACAATCGGCTGTTGCCCGTTTCAGAAGTGGCCATCTTAGTAACTTAAAACTCGTCGAGGGTACGAAGAAATTAGAAATTTGCTCCAAGTGTTTAAATGAACAGGCATCTCCTGAACATATTCTTCAACGCCTTGGTCTCTCCGGGAGAGATCTGATGGAGAATCCCCTTTTGGGTTTGGAATTTTTGAGGGTGTACGCGCTCATGGACCTGGTCCAACGCTGCTGAACTCGGGGGCATGCAACAACAACATAACATAATTTACTTTGATTTGTTAAAAGTATTCTTAATTAAGTTAAATAAGGTATTTAATAAGTAAATTTTAATACATTTTCAAACTCCCAAAATAGAAAATTATCTTAAATAAAACATTTCTTTATTATAACCATATAGAAATTAAAATTTAAATTATGTGTGTTTTAAATATGATTAAATCAAATACGTAATTTAAATAAACTAAATTTTCATTTAACAACATTAGTTCTTGAATTGCTCATATGATTTAATTACAAATCTTACAATATTGGAAAACTTATTTTAAAATGATTATAAAGAAAATATATTATCATGGAATTAAGAAAGCGTTTCTACCGCATGATATATTTCAGATATAAATTTTGTTCTTCTTGTATTGTAAATAAAATATACTATATAATGGATGAGGTCATTACTAAAATAAATTCGCCAATAAAGAGGACATTAGACAAATGTTTTAGTGAAAAATAGTGTATTTTATTATAAAATACATAAAATTTTGTGGTGATTTCGTAGGACAGCAGAATGAAATAAAAGTTCCAAATATTCTTTACCCGAAGATGATTGATTCGTTTAACGTACTTCACTGCAATGCAATCATTTGTCTAACTCTTGGAAAGAAAATTTATATATTTTAAATAGAAATTTTATGTTAATTATTTCGAGGGGATTTTCAAAGATAAGAAGAATTTTTTATGTTTATGTAAAACAATGCAAACAAATCATTAAATTCATTTCTTAAATACAAAACAATTGTAACTATTTCGCAGCTCCATATAACTGTATTTGATACAAAAATTTACTCAAAATATAAAATTGGCATAGTATATTATTACTATCCATGACTATAATTTATATAATTATAGAATGGAGCAATTCATTGTTGATAAAATATTATCTCACATTATTCATAATATTAAAGATATTAGAGGATATTTGTTAATCTATACAAAAAATATGTTTGAGTAACAAAACTGTATTCTAATGATGACAAATAAAGTATTAAGCAGCCCCCCCCCAAACAGTGTTCTCTTTCAAGGACAAGTCAATAGGCTGATATTTAACCCATCAGGTTGTTCCAAAAAAAACTTTATTTTTAATAATTATTTCTAAATTTAGTAAAATGAGATTTAAGGTTAGTAAATTAAGACTTATAAATTAAAAAAAAAATATTTTAAATTATTAATCCATTTAAGATTAAATTCACATAACATTTTGAGAATTAATACATTTATTACTTTACAAAAGTAAAATATTACTCAGCAAATTTAAAATATATTAATTTTTTTAATTAACGGAATAATTATTTAGATAATATATCAATTTATTATTACTAAATCATAATAATTTTTAATTTATTATATGTGCTGAGAACAAAAAGCAGCTTTTGTTTCAGGGTTTTGTAGATTTATTAGAAAGTTTTGTTGACAACTGTAACAAATCCCGTTTTTATTAATATAATCGATTTCGTAACACACTGTTACCTTTTGGCCTCTAAGTGCAAAGAATACATTTGCATGAAACACATTTAAAATCATACTGACAGACTTTCCAAGGAATAGGAGATAGAAAAAGTGTAAGATCATGTGACCAGTTTGTTTATCTTGAGAGAAAATAAACTTTTGCTGGTAGAAGAAGCACTTTAAGAATATTAAAGAAAGTAGTAAGAAGCAAAAATGTGTTTTTGGGGTAAAGCGACTGCTAGGCAACACTGATAAACAAAGGTGTCAATCAATGCTGTAATTTTTCACCTTCTAATCTAGAAAAGTTTTCATCTGAGTGATTCTTGTCACTCTGCCAATTTTTTTGTGCATTTTTTTCCACTCAACGAAATATCCCCATGAATGTCATTCTTGATTTATGTATTTGTTTGCTTGTTGTATTTTTTAAATACATTAGTTCTATTAAACTGAAAAATTCCTATTTTAATAATGATCAATTTTATTTAAATTAGTTGCAAAAGAATATAGAGGGAAAACAAACAGAAAAAAGGATGGGAAAATCATTTGTCCTTTTTTTATCAATCTAATTTGTCGTTTTTATTTTGATGTAATTAGTGTTTTATTAAATATTTTTGAAAAAAGTTAAGTTACGAAGGTCAAATTTTGAAATGAACGGTATGTTTTTTAATCAATTGATAGATATCTAATTAGTCTTTTTATTTTGATGTAATTAGTGTTCCATTAAATACTTTTGGAAAAAGTTAAGTTACGAAGGGCAAATTTTGAAATGAATGGTTATTTTTAAATCAATTGATAGAGATATAATTAGTCTTTTTATTTTGATGTAATTAGTGTTACATTAAATATTTTTTGTAAAAAGTTAAGTTACGAAGGGCAAATTTTGAAATGAACGGTATGTTTTTTAATCAATTGATAGATATCTAATTAGTCTTTTTATTTTGATGTAATTAGTGTTTCATTATATACTTTTGGAAAAAGTTAAGTTACGAAGGGTAAATTTTGAAATGAATGGTTATTTTATAAATCAATTGATAGAGATATAATTAGTCTTTTTATTTTGATGTAATTAGTGTTACATTAAATATTTTTTGTAAAAAGTTAAGTTACGAAGGGCAAATTTTGAAATGAACGGTATGTTTTTTAATCAATTGATAGATATCAAATTAGTCTTTTTATTTTGATGTAATTAGTGTTTCATTATATACATTTGGAAAAAGTTAAGTTACGAAGGGCAAATTTTGAAATGAATGGTTATTTTTAAATCAATTGATAGAGATATAATTAGTCTTTTTATTTTGATGTAATTAGTGTTACATTAAATATTTTTTGTAAAAAGTTAAGTTACGAAGGGCAAATTTTGAAATGAACGGTATGTTTTTTAATCAATTGATAGAGATCTAATTAGGCATTTTATTTTGATGTAATTAGTGTTTCATTATATACTTTTGGAAAAAGTTAAGTTACGAAGGGCAAATTTTGAAATGAATGGTTATTTTTAAATCAATTGATAGAGATATAATTAGTCTTTTTATTTTGATGTAATTAGTGTTACATTAAATATTTTTTGTAAAAAGTTAAGTTACGAAGGGCAAATTTTGAAATGAACGGTATGTTTTTTAATCAATTGATAGATATCTAATTAGTCTTTTTATTTTGATGTAATTAGTGTTTCATTATATACTTTTGGAAAAAGTTAAGTTACGAAGGGCAAATTTTGAAATGAATGGTTATTTTTAAATCAATTGATAGAGATATAATTAGTCTTTTTATTTTGATGTAATTAGTGTTTCATTATATACATTTGGAAAAAGTTAAGTTACGAAGGGCAAATTTTGAAATGAAATAAAGAGCAATGAAATAAAGAGCAATGAATGCAGTTGCGTTTTTAATTTTTTTTGTTCAAAATGAGTTTCAATTACAGTTAATATTAAAAATATCAATATATTTTGTAAATTTCTGTATTAAACTAATTTATATCACTGAATTACTTTAATAATAAATTGATTTTTAAGTTTCATAATAAATGGATTTTATTTATTTATAAATATTTTACATTCTATAGAAAGTCCTACTGGGAGAAATCTTTTAAGTTAATGGAGTTATTATTTTCCTGTAACACATATATGATGGCTTATTTTATACTATGTAAAAAAAATTTAATATTTATATAGTAAATAACACAATATATTTGTATTTTGGTAATATACAAGTAATCTTTATTCTAATATGTGAAAAAGATAATCTGCTTATGTTCTGCTCAAACTTTATAACGTAAGAATGAACTTATATCTACTGAGACTCTCAAACGATAAAAAGTGACACACAATATATGTAAATGTGTGTTAATTTTAAGCTGACTGTGCATTTATAACACGTCTAGACGTCTAGTATGATAATCAATATTTATAAACTTAATGAAAAATTAGTTTATCTTTAAACATTTGTTTTATGACTATTTTTTTGTTAAACTGGAATATATAGACTGAAGAATTTTTCTAAAAGCTATGTTAAGTGTTAAACTTTATAATAACTTATTGATATATATTAGTGAATTTTGTACACATAGCTTTCAAGTCATAAAAATCTATATCTCTAATATATAAATCTAAATCTATATATATATATATATATATATATATATATATATATATATATTAATTTATGTAAGACATGAAATGGAAATCAAATATAATTTCAATAAACTTAATGTTTATATAATTTAGTAACACATGAATTAGAAAATAATTGTAAATTTATCCATTCCATATAATCTGAAAATGAATTTAATTTTTATATTTTTCGTGATAGCAATATGTTATAAAATATACTTCTATTTTTAAGATGTTGTTTATTAAATATGAAATATATAATAAGGGAAATAGAAATTAAATTAGAAAAAGAATGTTAGATTAAATTTCCTTGAATATTTCTATAGTTCAAACTTTCATTGGGTAGTAGAATAAACATGTTTAAATAAAAATCAAATTTTGTTAGTAAAAAAGTTAATATAAATTTGCATAAAATAATTTAAACTTTGATAAATTATTTTTTAAAATAAATTTTTTTCCTAGTTTTATTCTTGAAACAAATAGCTTTTTTTCTAGCTAAAGTTAAGTTTTCATTTCATACTTTTAAAAAGATTTCGATTTAAAAAGATAAGAAAAGCAATTTTTTTTCAAAATCTGTAATAATAACGAAAAGAACAAAACGTTTTCTACCCTCAATATATCTGGTAAGAAAATATTTCAGTTTTCACTCTAAAGATTACAAAGAGGTAATAACTTTTGCTTTTACTTTCGGTGAAGTTAAGGCAATTTTATAGTTTTAATAGTTTGTTTTTATCTTAATTACTTCAAATACTTTTGTGAGATTTTTGAAGCTTAAAATATATCAAATGTTAAAAATTAAAGGCACCAGTAAATATATATATAGATAAGAAAAAAATACTAATTTTCAAACTTTATTTGTTCAAAAATAAAAAGTTAAATATGATTAAAATTACTATTTTGTGTTTCATCATGTTTTAATCTTTTTTTTAATAAATCTTATATTAAAATTATTTTAGTCCGTAAATATTTCATTGACATTGACACCAGCAAACTCCCCTGTACCAAACTCCAAGGAGCTTTACCAGTTTAATGGGAGCTGCTGGGACTTTTATTTAAAAATATGTTAAAAAATGATATTATAAAAATTTTTACAGCAATTGAACATGATTATTTTACAACATGGCTTTAAATATGCAATCAATTTCCTGTTAATTGTAAAAATGAAAACAAGATGACAATATAATGGAGTCTATGATGAATTATATACAGTTAACATAATAATTGTAATTTTGCAAAGATCTTGATTATAATTGAAAAAAAAATTTATATATCATATTCAAAAATTTTTGATATTTACAAAGACAGAGCCTTAATTTGGTCAAAACATGTTTTTAGCTAAGTTGTAGAAGAGTTCTCAATCCAACAAATTAAGTTTTCGTTGTTTATTAGGAATTCAACAGTTTTATTTAATTTTGCTCTCGCTGTACGATTTCTCAGAATTCTCTTCTTCCAGAGGATCTTCAAATTTTGGGTATGGCTAAATGCCAGGTTAATGTTAAGGAGCAAGTTGTCAAGAAGTGGAGTGGATTGCCTTCTTTTCCACAAGTGCAACCTTTGGAATCAGAAATATGGAACCTGTGGAAGTAAGATGGAAATGGCCCGTGACCCGTAAAGAAAAATACCTCATTCCTAGTCCAGATTAGGGTTTTCCTGCTTACTTTCGGTATCATCTCGTGTACATTTCTTCCAGTTATTCCATTATCCCAATCTTCCTGCCAACAATCCATTATGCAATTATCAAGTAAAGATTCGGTATGACAACGTTGTTAATGGTAGGACCTGAGAAGAATTACTTGATATTAAATATTTCATGTTGAAAAAAAATTACTTTTATTAAAAATCTCACGAAATTTCTTTTTTGATCTCCTGAATATGCACACAACTTTTTTAGTAATGGCAGCAATAGGAATTAATAATTAGAATTTGATTACAATACAATGCTTCAAATTAATGCTTCAAAAGTATGCAAAATATGTTAGAATAAATAAGTTAGGAGAAAAATCATAGTTTTATAGGATTAAAAATTCTAATATATATTTAAAGTCAGTCATTTTTGACAAACACATTAAAATTAATGTGCACAATTTACATTGTCTAGATAGGCACCTGTAAATATTGGAGGTTTTGTGTTAGACTGAGTACCTAACCGTTAGATATGCCTTGAAACCTAAATCATTGGATCAGAAAAACAGGCATAGGAACTGCATAAATTGGCCCGAGTCGGGTTGTCGTGCCACAGGTTTAATTTAGATCAAATATATCTACCCAGAGACCATAGAGTGATCTCCATTGTAATACACTAGAATGCAGATCGCTGCTTAAAAAAGTAAGAATTTCTATCTAGTAAACTCAGTAGTGAACTAGTCATAAAAATCCGCAAATTTAAGAAACTGCTTAGCTACCAAAAACATTTAACAAAATTAAAAGTAGAACATTAATCTCATGCTACTTAACAGTAGTGAGGATCAAATCTAAAATTTTCCATTTGCACGAATAATTTCACAGATCTAGTTAATTACTGGCTTTCTATATAAATTATGAACTCTTTTGCTATGGAACCGTGGTAGCTTAGTGGTTAGGTATCAGCTTTCCATCCGGAAGGGTGTGGTTCGACTCCCAATGCCACCGAATATCCACCAAGTACATGTGATATACGTGCTCGTTAAATCTGTGGAATCGAAAGTCGTGTGGTCAGTTGTTGAGCAGTAACTATAGATGTAATGGTCTGGAGAAATTTACTCCCCCTTTAGATTAATACCAAAATATCCTCTGGTGATGCCATCTATCGGCAGATTTTAAGAGCAATAGCCGTACTTTCACCTTCATGGTGCTCTGATTAAATGAAAGATGCTCTATATTTTAATTCGAATAGCCAAGGCATAGCGAGCATGGCTTATCCAAGTGACAACAACAACTCTTTTGTTATGTTTGCAGTTATATATTAAGGAATATCAATTTAGGTAAAAATATTTAAAAACATTTTGAAAAATTAATCTTAAATTATTAAAATTTTATACAATAACTATGCATTACAATGATTAAACCAAAAATTTAATGTTTGAAACAAAAATTTCTGAAGCGTAATCAAAAGAAAAGAAATGTAAAAAAAAAAAAAAAAAAAAAAAAAAAAAAAAAAAAAATTCAAGTGATTTTTATATTTGAACTTCTCTGAAAAAATATTACATTTTATTTTTTACTAGAATAAAAACAATTTTTTTCGTTACAAAAATATCGTTTATTTAACAATACTTGCTGAATCGAGACATTTTATCTTCAACCTACAGAATCCATTTTCTTTAAAAATAAAAAAAAATTATGAATTTGAGCAAGGAAATTTTTCTTTTGACAAGCTCTTCAAAGTACGTGAAAAAATAGAAAATTTATATGCTTTAATATACACTGAGTTTTTAAATTAAAAATACTTAGAATTAATGAAATTCACCTGGACATAACTATGTATTATAATCAATTATAAATTTAAGAATTTTTTTTTACTTAAAAAATCATCTATTAACTTGTATTTTTATATATAGAAGAGTTTCGTTAAAAATAATATTGAAATTTGGGAGTCATTACTTTCTTTAAATATTTTATTCAATTACCTTTAAAATAGTTCTTCGGAGCACGCTTTTGCTAATCTAGTAATCTCTGCTTAACTTATATAAATATTCTCTTAAAATAATCATAAAAATGTCATTTAAGAATTAATTTTGCATCAAGCTATTCTGAAAGTAAATATAAGATGATAATAAAACATATTTTTTAGAAAATAAAATTAAATTCGTATCCTTATATGATTTTTTGAATAAACCCACCCTTTAATTAATTCAGATTAATTAGTAAGACTCATGTACCTCAGTTGATTAAAATACACTAGTATTACTTGTCATACAAAAGAAATAAAATATTAAAAAATGTATTCAATACATAAACCTGTGTAAATAAATAAATCTCTAATCAGAGCTTTATTGAAAAGAAGTGAAAGTCATTTTTATATTTATAGGGATAGTGGTTCACTTATTTCGCAGTTAAGGGAAACATTATCCGTGAATAAGACTACAAAATTAACAATCTTCCTTAATAAATAAAGTATTCAATTTAAAAAAAATAAAATTTACATTTAAAAACATTTAAGTTTAATAAACATTGAGGAAATGTGTTTGTTTAATTTTTGCTAATTGTTTTCTTTGATTAAAAAATT
The DNA here is from genome assembly GCA_030067965.1 of Latrodectus elegans. Classification (NCBI taxonomy): domain Eukaryota; kingdom Metazoa; phylum Arthropoda; class Arachnida; order Araneae; family Theridiidae; genus Latrodectus; species Latrodectus elegans. The sequence goes on along the minus strand of CM057821.1, from coordinate 22,117,195 downwards.
AATTTAAGGTACTTAAGATTTAAATAAAAATTGAAACAGAGATTCATTTAAATTTTATTTGTTTTGAAGTGATAAAAATATTTTAATATCATATTTTCAATATTTTTGGAATTATTTTTATGCATTCGAAGTGTTTTAATTGATGTACATTATTGTGATAAATGGAAGTCAAACTGTAGCAATTTCTTTAAAAATAGATTTCTATCTCTTTAAAGAAAAAGAAAATATTTGATTATTTAAGATAAAAGCTTATTCTAAAAGTAAATATCAATACAAAACATATTCTCTCCATTTCAAAATTCTCTCATTACAATTTTTAATTCAAGAATAGTCTATTAATATTATTTAAATTGTATAGAATTTAATAATGGATTGTGTTTGATATTTTATATATAATTTTTTTAATTGCCAGCTAATTTATTACATGAATTAATGAATATATTAATGAATAATCATTTCAATGAATACGTAGTATAATAATTTTTATTAATAGAACCCTCTGTGAATTATTATATTAAAAATTACAATTCATTTTTGGGTTTTATTTCTTATTCACGTTAAAAGTGATTATTAAAATCTTTCACACATAAGTTCATAAATCTGAATTTGTTATGTGTTTGCAGTAATTTTTTCTTTTTGTTTTTATATAAATTACAATTTATTTTTACCATGAAAAATGTTACCATGCTAAATTTTAGACAAAATAAAATTTTATTTAAATATAACTGTTTGTTAAATTTTTTACGCCTTAAGATCATTCAAAAAAAGAGGAAATAAATATAAAATAATTATGTGAAAAATTTACTGAGAATTCAAAATAAAACGTTTACGGGCTATATTAGTAATGCTATAAAATGTTAAACTAAAAAGTAAAAATGATAAAAATAGTAAATATTTTTCTTGTGAACCGCGACAATTTCTGCATGGATTAACTTAAATTTAAATTTGTCAGACGATCCTGCAAGTACCTGTTTTTCCATACTGTTGGGGTCTAATTGAAACTTTACACTCCCAAATGCGCGGTTTTATGTCTATGGTAGAGTAAATTTGTTCTGCGACCGGAAAATGGATAGCTAAGAGGTAAAAATGTTGTAAAACATTTGAACATTTCAGGTGTAAAGTCTTTTGTTAAGTTCATTCTTAGACATTGGATCATGTTAGTGTATTATAAAGATGGATATCTAGTAAATCCAAAAAATTCATTTTGACAGATGTGAATGCAGATAATAATAAGGCAATGTTAGCTATTTTACTGTCATTGATATTTTTCTATTTTATAGAAAAGACACAATTTATCATAAAGTAAAACAGAGGGCTTCAAAGTGCACAAGACCAATAAAAACATTAAAGATATAACGTGCATAAAGCAAGAAGAATACAAATTTAAAAAAATTTAAAAGTGCCAAAAATAAATACGCTAAGGACTTTTTAATTTAACCAAAAAGATAAGAATCTATGCTGCGGAAAAGATAAGAATCTAAGTCAAAGAGAATAATTATAAATATTTTAATAACTCTTTTCATGATAATAATTTTGGCAGTCAAGAAGTTAATGTATGCGATTTTCAGAATTAAACCCGCATTTACAAATAAATCTATTAGACTATTGGAAAATATATAAAATTTTAAAATAAACATGCGAAGATTTTGTTTAGTCTTTATAAAAGTGGTTAAATTTAATGATGTTGCACTTTTAGTAACCATTTATAAGCTCATTTAACATTTGAAGAATTATTACATTTTTTCTTAGCATAGACCACATGAATGTGATTAAAAACAATACAGGTACTTCAACATTAAATACAGTTTTAAGAAGGCAGTATCTTTAGGTATGAAGATATACCTTTCATTAATTCAACTGTGATTCTTTAAGTTTAAATGGATGTGTAAAATAAATTTGGAGAATTATTTTCAGAAACAAATGATGAGCGAATTAATTTCAACACTAACTTTCTCACAATTGCTGCGTGTTTGTATAGGGGAGATAAAACAATTTCCTATGGATTTATATATATATATATATATATATATATATATATATATATATATATATATATATATATATATATATATATATATATATATATATATATATATATATATATATATATATAATAAAAATTTGTGAAAAGAAAATTTATCAGTACTAGACTTAGTTTCTATATTTTATTGGTGTATAGAAAACCTAAAGCTCAACTCTTGCTTCTATAAATGCTGTTTCACAAGCATAATTCTCTACTTGCTGCCAAGAAATGGGTTGTTGCCGTTAACTCAGGTTTACCTCCATTAAACGAAAAATATCTAAAATGTCTATAAAATGTGATGGGTCCCGAAGGACATCGTCTTTTTTAAAATTAAGGCAGGTTAAGATATGTCCAGGGGAGGCCATATTGATGGAACACCAAGGACAGTTTGGAAATGTCCTCTGCCCCTGCTGAAAGATGATTCCTCTCGTGTGCCCACTCAGATAGTGGGAAAAGGCAGTTTGACAAGATCTTGGTCTCAGTTGGAAGGTCTCATCCGGTCTTTTGGCGATGCACCATGGATGGTTGGAAGGAATTTTCATAAGATTATTGAATTCAATTTTCCTTATACATATTGAGATACTTAATTTAGTCCAAATTTTAAACACTACCACTATTATTTATTTTATTCCTATAAACAAATAGAATGGCGAAGTATCATGGATGGTTGGGAGCAATTGTTCCATTAGTTTTGTAGAAATAACATTTGAAACAGCCAAATTAAAACAGAAAAATAATATATCACCCTAAAATTGTATTTAAAAGTACGAGAAAATGATTTTGAGTACTTTTGGATCAGAGTCAGTTGCATAATTGAAAGTTTACTTTCATGAAAAACAATTGTGTTTTAAAAATATATTTTAATCAAAAATTATATTTGACTGGCCAATGTACTCTAACATTGATTTCCAATTATTTTTTCTTTGATGAAAAGCAAAAGCTTCTAAAAAGTCACATATTTTTTGGAAAGAAAAAAAAGTAAAATATAGTTCCCGTTATATGTAAATTGTTGCTAAAGGAAAAACAAAACGATTTGCGAGGCCTTTTGTTGATGAATAAATATTTTGATCTGGAGAACAATGTGAAACATGATTAATCAAAATATTTTGATCTATGTTTTTTCACGCATGAATGAAATTTCTGCGAAACAGTTTTACTCAGAGACTTTTATATTGTATTCAATTAAGTAAGCGTCTGAAAGTATACATTGGTATTGTAATAGTTACACAATGCCATATTTGTAAAGTTTAAATTTAATTTTTTATCATTCAATAGTATTATTGTACAGGTTAAATTTTCTGTCAAAATTACATTAATAATCGATAATGGAAATTTCTCTTTTTAAATTTATATGAACAACAGGCATTTTTTTAAAATATCTCTTATATTATCTTTCCTCATATGATATAAATTGGAATAGTATATGCTTTTTTAAAGGTATTTCTGATAATGATAGATTATTTTACTACGAATAAACACGACACTCAATTAAATAAAATATATTTTCTAATTTGACTTAATAGAATAACATATGTGCCATCAAGCTAGACAGACAGACGTTTGCTTTCAATGTGAACAAATTGATATCTTAATAGTTATTATATTAGTCTTAATCTGAAGAGCTTGAAAGGGTAAAATGTGAGAAAGTAGGCATTAGTATCCTAACATCATGTCAATATATTTACCCGATATATAAAAGTCAGTAATAGCAATTCTTAATTCGTTCAGATATTTGTAACGCTTAATAGAAGATAACATCTTTGTAGAAACCTCCACAACTGTATCTTCCATTGATATGTATTGAAAATGTAAGCTCTTGTTTTAAGGAGTTTTCCAGATAAAGCTGTTACTGTGTTGCACCGATACATTTCCCTCAACCGAACCTTGGTTCCGGATTTTATAATAAGATGGAAGTAAAAGGTTGTTGAAAGTCTTACTAATTCAGAAGCAGAGACCAAGCATAAGATTCCCCACTTCTTCTTGACCTGCCGCAACCAGAGGTATTATTTCATTAAGAGGGCATTTCAATTTGACACGCTCTAGCATGCTTTGGTTAACATGACACATTTCTACTTAATGCAGTATTCAAACGTATTTTTTCCGATAAAGATAAGGGCATCCTAACCAACCGGCCATAGCTGGCTGCCTTTCCCATTAGCGTAAAAAAGTTTACATATTGGTTTACTTTAATTTCATATCAGCGTATAAGGATTCAGAAACACATCTGGAAGGGTGAGGAGCTTTAGTATCAGGAGTTTGGCATCCAGACATTGTTTGAATTTGCTTGGCATAAATTTCTATATCGAATTCCATATCAAAAGGAAGTATTTCAGAAAGAATATATGTTGTTATTGTTATTTATGACACTTAGACAAGCCTAAGCTAGCTAGTTGATAACTATGCTAAATTAAATCAGAAGGGTACAGTTTTTACTTAACTAGAGCACAACTTAGTTGAAATTAAGTTTTTGATCTAAGACTCATCCGATAGATGGCACCACCAAAGGATCAGGTTCCCTCAATTTTTTTTTGATCTGGTGAGGGAAGAAATTTTCTAAAGACCATCATACCCATGGTAACTATTCAGTGTAAGAAATAATATATACGGCACGGATCAGGGATTAAAATATTGTATCTTTTTAAAACTCTAAAGTAAAGTCTTTTCTTAAACTTCGTTCAGTTTTTTTTTATCAAATATTCTTTCCATGAAGCATAGGATATTATAAGCAAAATTCTTTGGTTACGACTGAACTCAATGACATTGTCATAAATACCATAACTATTTCAGCAGATTTTGTACAATGGAAGAAGTTTTTCAAGCAAACATTAAGTGTATAAGATGCACTTTTTTATATAAGTTATTGATCAAAAATGACCCCAAGGTATTTTATGTAATCTACATTAGAAAATACACAATCTCCTAACTTGAGGTTTAAATTTGCTTCGTCTTGAAATGTCTCATATATCTGATAGATCTGCATTTTTCCGAAATAAATTGCAGTGTTTTCAGTTTAATTATAGTAAGCAATATCTTTAGCCAAATGACAAATTTAGATAAGAGATATATTTCAATTAATTAATTATTCATTCAGAAATTTAATACTAAAACAGCTGTGTTTTCAAACGAGTTTAAGTTGCGTAGTAAGTTGTTGATAATTAACTTCAATTCCTTTCCATATTTATTACTTTTTCAATACATTATGCATCAGATCAATTATATGTTGATTTAAGTAACTCTTAAAAATAAAATAAATTCTTTGCAACACAAGAAAGCTGCAAGATATGAATAGTACTTGGCCACAAATCAAACTCTAAATCTCCGTTAAAACTTCCTTGAGAAATTCTTTTACCTTTATTGATCATATTGCACAGAAAGATAGCGTTTTTTCAAAAAATTCTGAGATGAAAGAGCAAGCCGCTCCCTGCAGAATAGTCTTTAATCTGTACTCTCTTAATTTGTTTGCTTGTTAAGACATTCAAAAGGTAATTTCTTAGTGGAAACAAAAGCATCATTTACACTTTAAAATGTCATTATAACAGACCAATTTAAACTTCCATCTAAATAACCTTCAATTTTTTTTCCAGGAATTTGAAAGAATTCTTAAACTGAGACACAAATAAAATAATTTAAGAAAAAGAATTTTTCCTTTATTAAGAAAAGAATATTTTCGGAAAGATCTAAGGATAAAAATTATGAAAATTATGAATCATATCACAAAAGAATTTTACATAATGGCAAAGTTTTAATATTATTTTCAATATCAAAATGCCTGAAAGATAACATATTTTCTCATTGTATTCGTTATTTTTCTTTGCCTTAAAGGCAAAGTAACAAAAATTATCAGCATCACTTATATTGCCATTTCAAGATGATTTTTGTCTAATGTCATTTCGAATTTCTTCATAAGGTTCTACGAAAGAGTCTGATTTCATTTACAATTCATCTTTAGTTTTAAGATATTGCTAAAATGAGTGTCAAATAATAAATTTTCCAAGAACATACTAACTTATTTAGTTTCTTTATTTGAAAATGATTGCTTTTAGATTGTAACAAATATAAAAAACAAAATATAGAAATGATTTAGAGGAACAATGTGTAAAATATTCCGGGAGAGTGACTTTGAAATAGATCATCCTATGTTCAGCAAATCTGGAATAGTTCCTTCCGTTTTCACGTTGCCATTGAATGAAATGAGAATAAATATGTGAATCAGCGTATAATGTGAATGAGATAGGGGTTTTTCAAGAGTAATAATATCAGTCATTGTAAAAAGGAGGTTCATTGCTCAAATTCCTCAATCATAACTCGAACAGTAGCGAAGTGAAATTGACATATCATAGTAGATCATTTGATATTGCTTGACTTACGATGCAAAGTAGACTTATTAGATTCTGCTTCAAGTCGCCAAATATGTCAAGTTTTGGGAATAGTGAACGTACGGAAAGGAAATGGTTTCGTAAATTCAGATCGGAAGATTTGTTTCTCAGTTATAAAGATGATTTCTGGTGGAGTAGTCGTCAAGTGATTCACTACGAACTGCTACAAACGGGTCAAATAGTCACTATCGACCTGTGCTAACAGCAAATGGAATGTGTACAACAAGCATTGCAACAAAAGAGCTAACTTCTTGGATAGCAAAGATGTATTCTTCTAGGTCGATAACGTGAGGCGCATGCAACGTTGGTGGTCAGGAATACCATGAAGTGATTTGGCTTTCTTACATTCATCTTATTTACATAAACTTGCATTATCAGATTAAAACCTCTTCCTTTCCCTGGACAATCCTCTCTAAGGAATATCCTGTACTGATGAGATAAGAAATCAAGGACTTCTTTGCATCCAAAACCTCCAAGTTTTACAAATGTAGCTGAAGAATCTGAATGATAACGGTGATCACTTCGACGACTAACAATAAGCTACACTTTCTATAGGTCATGTTCTTTTGGGTCATTAAAATAGAATAGGACTTTCTTGTTTGACATGTATAAACTTTAAATAGTTGGAAGAGTATGTTGCAACCAACAGCAGCAAAATCAATGTAAATACTACCCAATTTTGATGTCAAACTTGGAGCCTTATTTTCACTAACCACAAAATCTTACAAGAGAATTCACACTATTTAAGTTTCCTTCAATCGAAAAATGGACTGAATGGTGTAGCAGTTTTTCTATTATAATAAATTCCATAAATAAAAAAAAATTACTGGATTGGTACAATAAAGAAAATAATTTTTTTTAAAAAAATTGGTACCTTTACATAATTTGAAGTAATAGGGGGAGCAAAGCTTAGTGCACCTAATTTAATGTTAATCATAAAGATATTGTGAGAAATTCGTTCATTATAAATGAAAGGGAATTAAAAAATTATTATATACAAACAATAATGGTTAATTTATAGAACTAGAATTACTACGAAAATGCATTTTACAGGAGTTTTATATTCAAATAGAACTCTTATATAACATTGGGACTTGTAAAAGAAAGTAATATCAATATTGTTATTTTTCACATTAACTATTTGTTACATTGCTATTTTTGATTTGTGTGTGCTAAAGAAATATGGGTCTTAAAGTAATAAACATTTATACATAATCTTCTTGAAGTGATAACATTCCTCCTTAATTTATCTGAAAGGCAAAACTTATCACATTGATTATAATTACTTTGTATTTTTCGTGATTTTTATAATATTATATTTCACAAAATTAGAGCAAATATTTCTTATTTTTCAACACACTCAGCATATTTTTTGCTTACTAGCTAAAGCGACAGATATTCCTTTTTTCCCCGAAAATTAATGACTTATATTTTATGTTGAAAGAATTTGAAATCGTAACGGATTACAAAAATTAAAAAACTGTGGCCATATATAAACTGAATTTCTGTTTTTGTTAAATATTTACTTATTTTTTATATTATTTCCTAGTTCTTTAAGTAATAATAGGAAGCCTCATACATTTCGTTGTATAATATTAAAATAATTACGTACTCGTGATTATGGTATTTCTTAAATATCAGTTTTATAAAAATTAATATCATTTTTTTAAAAGCTATCAATTTATAGAAATTGAAACTATTTTTATTGTTACACAATAGTGTTGACGGTAATAAAAACATATTTACAACAAACCAATTTATTTATTATGAAGAAAAAAGATATGAAACATGCTTTTTAAGTTAGAAATCATTAAATATTGGAAGAAAAAAATTACTAATTGACCTCATATGTTTTGAAGAATAAATCCGTGTATATTAACTTTGTTATTTGAAAGAGGATTTAAGACTGAAATATGATCTTTTGGATTTTTCTTAGAAAATGTTACTTTTTTCACAAGATAGCAAAAAATAAATTCACTGAAATATGACTATTTTTGTCATGTTGGACTTTCATACATAAAATAATGTTTTCGTGACTATATTTTAAAGAGGAATCAGCAGCTTTACGCAAAATAAATATTTATTTTCTTGTGATACACTCTCTTTGGAGGAAAAAATGTCTGTGTTTTGTCATTAAGCAATCGCTGATATTTTTCAGATAAAGTATATTTAAAAAAATATCTCATTTTTCTATCTTTATATATATATATATATATATATATATATATATATATATATATATATATATATATATATATATATATATAAATATATATATATATGTATATATATACATATATATATATATATATATATATATATATATATATATATATACATATATATATATAATTCAGTGTAGAAGCAGAAGCTAAAAACTTCTGTTGTTGTTTCTTAATTTGTCAAATACTATGAATTTTATTCATGCGTGTTTCAAAATCGTTCAAGTTTATGAATCAAAACGGATAACATCAAATATATAAATGCTATATATGTATATATATATATGTATGAATATATGCATCTATACAAATATTACTCAAAATATTTATAATATATGATGTAGATCAAATACTTTTCATTTTGTTTTTAATCAGATAATCCATTCCATTCAACTAGGCTTAAAAATAAACAAATATTTTTGGTATGGAGATGATTTATGTTACGAAAAAGACATTCACACAATCGAAATAATAGAATACTTTACAAAAGGAAAATTAAATAACTTTATAATTATTCGGGTATCCAGGTAGTCATTCAGCATAAAAGAAAAGTAAAATATTAATTTAAATATGAAATATAACGCACACGAAAGAAATGAAAGCGTTTTAGTTGTGTGTTTAGAAAAGTTATTTTAATTATATTGCTTATAAATTTTAAATATCCTATTAATCAGTGAGATATGGTAATATTTTTAGAATACATTTGCATTTTGATTATCAGCTGGAAAAGTAAGGAATATATATATATATATATATATATATATATATATATATATATATATATATATATATGCGTGTGTGTGTCTAAGGAATGGGGATGGGGTTTCCTTGGCATAATTATTTCAACATCTGAAACAGCCATTCTCTGAAATAAATTGAAGAGCAAATGTAAGTAAGTACCAATGTCATATTAATGCAAGCAAAATTGAAGTATCTTCTACTTGTTATTCTTTATGTATTTTAAACAATACACAGATCTGTAGATTAAATATAAATGCGTTTATCATTTTCATAAATAATATCTATTTTAAAATGATTGCTATTTTTCAACAAGTACTGTAAATTAATTTATGTAAAATAATTTATTTCACTAATGTATAATAAAGGACCTTTAAAAATATGTTAATTTACTTTGGTATGGCAATTTGTTATACATAATTGAGTGCAGAAAGCTGAATAATCTTAATCATTAGGCATAAATTAATTATGAAATTTTTGCGAGATGCTATTTATTAATAAAGAAAGTATTATTCTTAAGAATTTGCTTATGGATATGCTTGCTATGTAAACTAAATAAATGTGAATTGCACGTAGATGGAAAGTAATTATCTCAAAAATGAATAATGTACGTATTATTTTGAAAGGAAATCTTTAATTGTTGTTTGACTTTTATGGTCATATACTATAAAAGGGTTGCTATTAATTTATGAACAATAGGTGAAATGCTTTAACATTCTGACTTTTACATCATTTAATGAATACATTACAACCAAACAATTCAATATTTTTAAACATCCTTTTGTTGGGAAAATCTATATATGCCAATATATATGTTCTAATCTAAATATATTCTATTCTCACTGAAGCCAAAATCCCAACGAGTACATGTAAACTGGTGTGCAAATATTAAGGACGAAATGGAAAAATTTAGCACACCAGCGGAACAAACAGGTAGATCGGACTGAAAAACCAATCAGAAGATTCACTAGGGTCAGGTATGCAAGGGCATACTCAAATTACGTAACATGGCGTAAAGGGGGAATGTCATAGGAGTGTAAAGCAGTCTGGCGGTGTACGCTCAGAGTTTCTGTGAAAGCTATTGCACGGCATATATCAGTTTAAACGACATAGAGCTGCTTAATCAGTACGAAATAATGAACAGGCAACCTCGTAGACGACATCTAGATGATCTTACGAGAGGTAGAATCATTGGGAAGATTGAGGATGGTCGAAGTGTGGCTGTGGAGTTTGGAATCGGTCACAGCATCGTTTCACAGAACCTGGAGAGAATTTAAAACTACAGGAACAGATGACCGAAGGTTCAGCAGTGGTCGTCCAAGAGCAACCACGGCAGTCGACGATCGGTATATGGTTCTACAGGCAAGAAGGAACAGGCAGCAGATGACTGGAGAAATCGCGAGACACCTCCAACAGATGACTGGATCACCGATATCACGGTTTACTGTCGCCAAGAGGATGCAAAATGGTGGCCTATTCGTAAGACGACCTGTTCGTTGTGTACCATTAACATCTGCTCACCGGAGAAGGCGGTTTATGTGGTGCCAGGAATATCAAATTTGGATGGATCAGCAATGGGGTCGAGTACTCTTTACGGACGAAAGCAGATTTAGTCTGATTACCAATTCTGGACGCTTTACACATCTGGAGAGAACGGGGAACATGCAATAACCCCATCAACATTGTCTAAAGGGACCGGTTTTGAGGTCGCTGTGTTCTCGCTTGGGGAAGCATCATGCTTGGTACCCGTACTGACCTTCATGTCGTCCAAGGAGGTTCAGTTATCTGGTCTCGTTATCTAAATGATATTCTCCTTCCTTTTATGCGCCTTTTTAGAGGTACTCCGGGTTCCAGTTCCTCTTCATGAGCGACAATGCTCCACCTCATGGTACAGAGGCTGTCGAAGAGCTGTTGGTAAGTGAGGATGTGGAACGCATGGATTGGCCAACAAGGTTCCGGGATTAAATCCAATTGAAAACAAGTGGGAATTTCCATGGAGACGCTTGGCCTCATATCACCAACCGCCAGTAAGGATTCCAGAGCTGTGATTGGCGCTATAAGAAAAATGGGCAGCAGTACCCCAACAACTTATCGAAAACCTCATACTCAGTATGGAGAGACTATGCCAATTCTGCAGAGCAGTCAGGGGAGGTCATATTCCATACTAAAAGCTGGATGTTCCTTGTTAGAGAGCTGTCACATGGATGTTTCGGCCGTCTATGTCATTCTGCTCCATACTGATTTTTCAATAAAGTTCCTTTTTAATCATTTGGAATTTTATTTTTACTTTTTCCATATTCTTACAACTGGAGGACGTTCTGATACGATTTTTATAGATTTGGAACTCTGGTGAGCGATGCTGTACTAGAAAAACCGTTGCGTCTTTAATTTTTGCACACCAGTGTAATATACGTGATTGTTAAATCTGTTGAAACGAAAGTCCTGAGGTCGGTGGTTGAATAATTCAATATTTTTAAAAATTATCGTTTTGTTGGGAAAATCTATATATCCTTGAGCTGGTAGATTACTCTGAATCACACTCTTCAATGAAAAATAGAGAATGATATGACATGAGAAGTTATACTTATAAAGGAAAATGTTTAGTGCTTTATAAGGAAAATGCTTAAAAGAATTATGCTTGGTAATATACTTATAAAGGAAAATAAGTAATATGCAATTACAATCATTTGATATAAAATAATATCAATCAGTTTCATAACATTTAAATAAATACACTGTTTTGTGGTAAAATATATCAAATTATAATAATGTTCACAATTTTACAAAATCAATTTATATTCGTTTACTCTAATTTAATTTTACAGAAATATGAACAAATGCTTAAAATAAAAATGTTCTACCCTGTTTTGCTTATTACATCTTTCATGTTTTAACAGGTACATTAAAGTGTTTTGTTGTTTCTCCTTGCTCTCTCTCTCTGTATATATATATATATATATATATATATATATATATATATATATATATATATATATATATATATATATATATATATATATATATATATATATATATATATATATATATATATATATATATATATATATATATCCAGTAGGTTACAAAATTTTTAATATGGCAAAGTTTGAATGGCTGATGTTTATTGCAGCGATGAAGATTCTTGCTTTGAGATACTTCCGCGTCTGTAGGCCGCCTGGACTATGAACAATTTCAGAAAAGGTCAAAGTGATTAAATAACGCGTATTGGGAACTCAAACAACTAATCCCGCTTATAAAAGAATTTTCTTAAATGCACCGTAAACAACAGCAGGAATCCCTGTATTTAACAAACAAACTCATAGTCTGTACGATCCGAAATTACGGAAAAAGGGAGCGCAATGATTTTCTATTTTTTATATAACCTCACCTTAACCTCTCAGCCACAACTGCTTTATTGCATAGACCGTGGTAGCCCAGTGGTTAGAGCGTCGGGTTTTCGTCTGGAAGGATTGGAATCTATTCCCAATGCCGTCAAAGATCCACCAAGTAGATATAATATAATCGCTCTTTAAATCTGCGGAACCGGAAGTCCAGTGGTAGCTCATTGAACAATTATCATGGGTGTAATAATCTGAAGAAAATTTCCTTCCCCTCCATTTTAATGTCAAAATTGAGGGAGTGGATCCTTTGGTGGAACCCTCTTTCCGTGGAATTTAGAGCAAAGTCTTACTTTCACCTTCGTGGGGCTCTGGTTAAAACGAAAGACTCACCTTTTTGGCTTAATTTCGCATAGTCGTCCGATAGCGAACTTGGCTTGTCTAAGTGCCATAGATAACAACAATAACTTGCTTGGATGTTTTAATGCTAGTTTACAAACATGATACTTGAAAATACCATATAACATTTAATAATCTGAGAATTCGTAGATCAATGTTTGCTAACTACATTTATCACCTTCACACAGATGGAAAATTATTAAGATTCTTCTTAATAACAAATTTATTTTAGTTTGGATGCAAAACTACATTGTTTCGTTGTACTGGTGCATATGTGCAATTACTAAACTTCGCCCGATTAGTGTTGAAATACAGATACTTTAAAGTTTACCCGTGAGTCGTTTCAAACTTCTCTCTGCGTGTGAAATCACCTATAATTTTGAAAGAGTATTCAGGTCTTTAATTATCCCTATCATGATGAACATGTAGTTTTCCTGAAAAACTGCTGATAATTATTATTTATCTGCTGACAATTATTATTTATAGATATTAATTAGAGAATATTCATTATGGGGATTTTTGGAGCTCTTCAAGATACAAATTTATATATTTTCAAAAAATTGTTTTAACGCAGATTCTATTTCTCTACAATTTCGAGAATGAGTTTGTAGACTCATCCCTTGTGAGATATTAAAAATTTGTATAAAAACGTTTGTTTTTTTATGAATTTTTAAAAATAACTTTAACATTGAGAGAGGTTTTTCGACTTTTGAAGTCACAAACCTGTAACATAAATTTCAAAATTTCGTCTTAGTTTAAGCTATTGTTAAATTTGGTTTTAACTTTGTGTACCTCCGTGTCTGCTGAAATATCCTGTAAGCAGCTTTTCACGCAAGTTGGATGATAATCTTTTAGAAATGTTTATTAATGTATTTAAAAATCGTGTGTTAAATACTAAGAATACCACATGAACTATAAAAATCTTATTAAATAAATCTTATAAAATAATAAATTTACAAATATCATAAAATGACATAAATTTATAAAGTATTTTCCAACCCTTTTCTATATTCATTTGGATCACAAAATCTATTCATTAAATCAAGCTTCCTTTGTTGAATCAAAACAAGTAAAGTACTTTCTAATCCACTGAGCATAATGAGTCTTTCAAGAAATTCTTTGCACGTAAATTCAGATTTCCGATGGTTGAATAAAGTTTCGGTAACGAAAATCTTGCTATTGATAGGTAAAGATGTGACTTTTATGCAAATAATTAAGAATAATAAGCTATGTGTGCTTAATTCAATAATTCTTAGCTTCTATTAATTATTCATTTCCAAAATGTTCTTAAAATCTATAAAAAATGCTTAATTTGGTTCTTCAAAAATTTATTTTATATATTTATTAATATTTTATTGCTTCCTTTAAACAAAGTAGTTCTAATTTTTAAATAAATTCTTTATTTAAGATACAAGATAAAAAGTAAAATCTACTCGCCCAAAGACATATAATATCCAAACAAAATATTATTTAACTTCCTAGACTAGCAGAGAATGATTAACGCTTAAGTTTTCGATTTGACAGATCCTACGTTTGACAATAATCTAGATTAAAAATGCTTGTAGTGGTAATGAATGAATGAGTAATGAATGGAAAGTGTAATGGTAGATGTAATGAATGAATAAGACTAAAAATGCTTCGATAAATTTGAAATCATTGGTATTTTTTGTACAACCTTTTTGAATTAGTTATTCCTGCTACATATTTTGTAAAGTTTCAAAGTTTCTGTACATAAAATGAGGCCAAAGAAATGTATTTCAAATTATTATAAACACATACTACTTTTGAGGTATATCAATGTCAAGCTGTACAGATGATTCCTTTGGATAGAATACGATATTACTAATCCCAGTTACTGTTAACCAAAACCAGTTACTGTTAACCATTTTCTTCACTCTGCATGACCACCTTTCAAAGTTGGTGCTTGGGAATTTTTCTAGATTCATCCTTTTTTATAACATCAATAAATCTCATATCAATTAAAATCTCTACATAGTGGTAATTCATTATGGCGGATAGTAAAATAAATTACAATAACTTTCAGAGAAATACATTCAGCGGAAAGTTATTGTAAGATTGTTTTTGAGAGATACCAACCCTGAATTCATTCGAATCACTTCAAAAACACTCGTTTCAAATAAGCGGGCAAAAAAAGTGAAAAGACAATTTCTCGCTCAGTGAGACAATGAATAAAACTTAATTCAAATGGTCTGTTTAAAGATGAAATGAGATACTTCTTAAATAAAAAATGAGTTTTAAAAAAATTTCCCTGAGAAATCATTTTACGTATTAGATCTATACAACTCAATACTTATCAAGAAAGTTTTTGCAGAATTGTATAGGTCTCAAATAATTGTTTTCTTTCTTATGTAAGTGAATAAGAATCATTACGAACAGCTGTAAATATATTTTTCTAATAGAGTTTATCAAGATTTAAAAGAAAAATCTGGGAATACGCAAGTCTTCAAGTTATGCAGTTCATTGTCCTTGTTCTCATGTGCCAGCTAGGCTAGCAAATTGGGGTGTGCTGCTCCACTTTCCCAACTGAACCGTATTTGGTGTGGAGTCCGATTTCTTCAGTACACACACATGCCATAGGGACCCATTTATAGGGCAGGCAACAATTCACACCTGATTCACACTCAAGGAAAAGAAAAGGAAAGGATAGAGAGAGAAAAAGTACATCCATGCCTGAACCCATGCCAAACCCAGGACCTCCCTATCCGTAGTCAGACATGCTGACCACTAGACAAGTTGGCCGGCATGCAATTCATTACATTATGATTAGAGTGACAAATTATGATTGATGAAGAGGGGATCAAAACGACAACCATCGAAATAACAAGTTTTGCTAATTTGCATCCAAGTAATCCAACATGACATTCTATATTTTTTCATACCCCCATTGATTTTGTAATACCCATGAATTACTTAACAACCAACCAATATATAAACATGTATTGCTTATGGTAATATAATTTGTATTTACCTAGCTCTTGAGCTACTAGGAAATACTTTTTTCTAAAAAAAATGCATGTTTCTGAAACAAAACAAAATGTAAACGTCATGAAAAAGAATTTAAATTAACGAAGAGTCTTAAGTTTTAACCTTACACGTAGAGATAATATAAGAAAATTAAATGTATGATGTATTTTATCTTAAAATTTATTAATATATAGGTATGTTTTCTCTCTATGTAGGAACTTTAAAATTAAATTCTTAGTTCTAATTTGTGGGGAAATGTTAAAACAATGCTGATATGGAATTTTTAATACAGATAATAAATAAAAGAATTTAGTTTTATTTAATTATTTTAAAATTGATAAAATGCTTAAACATTCTTTAGTCAAAACTAGAAATGTTCTTCAACACATAAAACAAGTTAGATATTTCTCAGATATTATTTTCGGATATTAAAACAAATAATAATAAATTGAAATCAGAACTTTTAGATATTGTTATTGAAGTTAAAACTAAAACTAATTACATTGAAATCTAGGACAAAAATAATGACTTTATTATCATGACTAATATTTTTAATTCAAATAAATTCAAATTAATATATTTGAATTAAAAATATTGTATTAAACTTATAAAAATATAGTTTTTGGTCAAATAAAGTGTGTAGAATTTGCAACAATTTAAAAAAAAACATTAGATATCAAAATTTAAAAAATATAAATATTATAGCAATAAAACTTTATATAAAACATTATTTAGCAAGCACAGAATTGCTTATAAGGCTATAGAAAACTACAGAAGGGAACTCAAAGCCTCAGATTTTTTATAAGGTGAAAAATGCTATTTAATTTTTGCACTTCGTTATTATTAACATTCATAAATTGCTGATTTACGAAATTTGTGCGAATATAATTTATCATTTTTGTATTTTTGCAGTATTAGTTATTTGATAATTTATGTCTATTCGTATTTATATTTTGAACTTTTATTTCCTTTAATTATTTTGCTTTGAGGTTTCATAAAGTCTTATGTTGGTGTTGCATATGCACTCTAGAGCGAAAAAAAAAAATCGAAGCAGCATAGAATTTGGTCGATTGTAATGAAATTTTATAGGTGAAGAATGGAACATGCAAATGATAATATTTTCAAGACCAAAGAATAAGGATAACGGTTATGACACATTTTTCTGAAGAACAATTCACAAAGTATAAAGTAGTCATAATGACTGAAAAATTATCTTCATTTTGCCATTGATTCATTAGAGAAATAACGAACTGATAGTATTTTGACGTTTTCAAAAGTCTTATACGCAAATGACTAACTTTGAACGTTGTCTTATTGTTGAAAATCTAGATGATCATATCTGCAATGTATCAACATAGTATCTCGATAAGCTCTCCGTAGCAACCATTCCTGCCAGTAAATGCTGTTGCAAGGAACTTATAATCGTCTCTCGATCACCTTGATGCAAAACGGTTTCCTTGTTTTCTATTCAATTTATTATAATCCCTTCCATGCCACCATGGCATTTCCCATCATTTCATGGAGTTTTGTTGAAGCAGGGTTACGCTCACAAAGGCTTTTATGACGACTGCCAATCGACAGCACAACATTGGCAGAGTCGTCTGGATTAATGTTGCAGCCAATCATCATGGTTGCCACCAGAGGGGCATCGGATTTATCCTGCTTTGCTCTTGAAACGGCCTCAATCAGCTTTTATTTAAGAAAAGTATACAGCTATAATCCTCGGTAGGACGGTGTGGAGTACTATCTCATATGACAGCTGTTCTCCTTTAGCCACCCCCATACATTTTTATCAGCTCAACAGTATGTTGATATCCTTCATGTTACGTCATCAGGGAAATAGCATTTAACAAGATGATGCCAGGCTCCATACCACTTCGATATCTTTGTACTGCTTTTGTGGCGTTAATACTCTAGCCAGAAAGTCGCCAGATATTTTACCAATCGAACATATATGTACCATGGTAAAGTGCCAAATTCTTTCGCCACAAAACATCACAAATTTGGAGCAACAGCTTGTGAATACCAGGAAGAATGTTTAGCAAGACGACATTGGACCATCTCTTTCTTCTCACTCTTTATTGAAGAATGTACAAGTATAAATCGATGCCAGAAACGATTCAATCAACTTCTGATTTGAACATTCAAACTGTAATAAGCTGTGGATGGATATATGGTTCCATATTTTCTATTATTTCACAATCTATGTATGAACTTTACACATATTTAATCACATTAAAAACATTCATTTCCTTATTGTTAATTCGATTTTTTTTGAAAACAGAAATATGTACAGAAGAACAGAAGTTGTAGTTTTGGGTATTATTCTTTTCTAGATCAGAAAATGTTTGTATTTGCGTCAATGTCCTTTCGAAATTTTTTGATAGAAAGATGACCCTTTTGATACTTAATTCTACATTTAAGTTCAATTTTAATCTTTGTTTTAAGTTAAGTTTAAAATTTAGTGGTGTTTTCTTGATATCTTCATTTGTTTTTGAATATTTTCATTTCTATTGTATCCTTTAAGTTTTGAAGGATTTGATTTTATTGTATTATTGGTTATTCTACATTTGGCAGTATTTGCGTTTCTTATTTTAGTATTTTTAATTCTAATACATATAATTTCGAAAATTACTTAAGCATATAGTACTAACTATATTTTCATTAACTTCTCACATTTGAAAAAAAAATTCTCTTTTTTATGTAAACTAATTATACGTGTTTTATGGATGACTAAGGTATTTAAAAAACTATATGAAGGGCTAAATTTTATTTGTTTTGTTACTTTACTTTAAAGAAAGATACACTACATTCTAATGACAATTTTTTGTTTGAAAATGATATTATCTGAAATTTAGCATGAATCTCTCCAAGAAATATGTCATAATAAAATCAATTTGTTAATCAAATAAAATCAATTTGAGCATATTTAAAAAAGTCATAGTTAGATTTGATTAACATATTCCTATATTCCATTATATTAAATATGCACAAAATTATTTCTTATCAATGTACCTTAAATTCCTTATTTCATCAGTACAAACATGAGTTAAAAACGAAATAGTTTCAATAATACTTAGAAAATGTAATGTAATATGAAATTTTGTAATAAAAACAGCATAATTACTTTTTTACTTTGATTCTGTTTATTCATTTATTTTTTTGTTCTTGTAAAAGTAATCAATGGAAAGTAAGCCTTTTTTGATTAAAATATTGGAACATGTTGACGGTTTTCTTTTTAAGTAAATATTATGCCTTGATTTTTGAATAAATATTTAAAAAAAAATTCTAAATGGGGAAAAAAAAAGATTTTACAGAATAATGCGTTTTTACAAAAATTAAATAAATTACAAAATGTTGTTCTGAGTGAAATTCATCACACAAAAAAGATTTTTTTTAAAAAATATTCATTAATAAGACTTTCTTTTTATGATATTCTACATTGAGAATACCAGTCCTATATATAAATGATTTTAGTAAAAGTAAATTATTTTCTAAAATTGTTAATGTTAAATTACATTATCATAAGAAAATAATGGATTTCGTTTTAAATAATAAATATATTTCACAACGGAAATATTTTATTTTTCATGAAATATTCCTAGTATCTGAATTTCACTATTAGATTGAAACTAAACTCTTCATATATAATTTTTATTAGATTGAAAATTATGTTTATAAAAATAATTTTGTGTAAAAGAAGTGTATGTTAACAGTTAGAAAATGATTTTAGGAGCTATCCATTTGAATGATTAATATGAATAAATATAAATTTTAATCTTTACTGTGTATTTTTGTAATGAAAACGAGTTAAATGTGTTAAGAGTTTAAATAATTTTAATGAGTGAAGTTGATACCAAAACTACTTTTATTAACTTTATAAAACATGGCACTGTTTCACACTTTTTATAATTTTTTATTTATCATAAAATTATTTTTACTACAAATCGAAAAATTAAAATGAAGAAGATTTCTAATTGATATAGTCTATTATTTTCATCATACATAAATATTTTAGACTTCATTCATTAATATATTGTTTGTTAAAAGAGTTTCTTATATATATGCTTTTGTTATGTTACCTCCTTTAAATTTGAGAAATGCATTATGTATTACTTAAATAATTACTCTTGTTTTATTTTATCGTTTTATTGATATATTGTAATCTATTTAAAATATGAGTAATATTTTCATTATATTTGTCGTATACATAAACTGTAGTCGCATATTTAGAATAATATCTTTGCTTAAGAAAATTTTTATGTAAGAAAAGCAATTAAATAGAAGTCACACACAAAAAGCATTTCTCAATTATATTATTTTTTGCAAAGCGGCTTTGAAATATATTGTTTCAAAATACTTACAGGTCAGAAAAAATTCTAGTTTTAATTGAACTATGTAGGGAATTAATCAAGAAGGCAATGAGGAATGCAGGCTTGGAATAAGAAAAGATATTGCGTTTAAAAATGTAAATAAGTGATTAATATTTTATTTCCAAGCAATATATATATATATATATATATATATATATATATATATATATATATATATATATATATATATATATATATATATATATATATATATATATATATATATATATATATATATATATATATATATATATATATATATATATATATATATATATATATATATATATATATATATATATATATATATATATATATATATATATATATATATATATATATAATAGAAATCTTTCTGACAGTAATGCACTTCCTAAAAATTCACAAAATTACTTTTTAAACTTTAGTAAAAAATAGCTAAAATAATATTTGTGTAAGTTTAAAATAATATTTGTGTATCGGTTAAAAATATATATATTTGAAATCTAATTATTATTAGTAACTTTTATGACAGTGAATATCGGATCATATAACAATATCATAAAAGTTATTAATAGTAAAAAACATAGATTTAAGCATAAAAATGGGAATTTGGTTGAAGACATATTTATTGTTAAATGTTTTGAATACAAATATTAAAATAATATTATTATTATATAATTTTCATGTCCTTATTTACGTATATTACTTGGTTGATTATGTGTCTCTTTTCTTAACTGCTTACCGATCAACTTCTGTATTATTTTTGTGTATGATATCTACAAAACAATACTTTCAATTACGTATTTTGGCTTTTTATAAAGGAATGTTAACATCTTTTGCATAAATGTCACTTTTAGTACAGTTTCTTTTCATTTACTTCTGTCATAAGCTTTTAGCAGTAATAGCAGTATAGCAATTATAATGCTTTTACAGATTATCTTAGGTTTTGATGAATTATTCCTAAACTATAAATCTATTATGAAACAAGAGCTAAAATTAAAACCCAAAAATCATAAATGCTTATGTCCATCTAGAAGATAACTATATTTCATGCAAGCAAACACAAAATAGGAAACCTATCTCTTAAAGAAAATATTTCATAACAATTTCATAACAAATATATATGTCCAAAAATAATTTTTGAAATTTACGCCTTTAAACATAAAATGAAATTTGCAGTTTCATATTTTGAAATTTACATGGTTAAATAAAAATACATAAGATATTATTCGCTTCTCAGAAATAAACCTTTTTTAAAATGAGAAATATAATTAAAACTGATATCACATGTGTACATTTTTTCTGTTAGTATGCATCTGACCTTTCGATAAAATACATTGTGTAATATTTTATAAGAATATTTATCCACACTTTTACATTTTAAAGAATAAACGCACATAATAAATGCAAATCTGTTATAATATTTTTTTTAAAAAAGTTAATAATTTACTATTTTCTGTTTTCGTATTTGACAAAACTTGTTTTCATTTTTTTTATAAGATTAGGAAAATATGCTTTTATTTGTTTAATTACAGTTCTTCCATGTTAATCGTTTGTGAAATAAATTCTGAATTAAGTTTAAAAGGGATTTATAGGGAAACAGATTTGTTAATGTAATCGATTTAATCAACTAAAATTCTGCGATATTACGAAATATTATTGCATTTTACATTGTATTCTTCAGTTATTATTTTGAATATTTCCATTTTAGAAAAGGTTGTTTATATAAAACAATTTGCGTCATAAATTCATGTGCTTAATTTATGCAAATAATTTGAATAAAAGAAAAGAAGTTATATTCACTAAAGCTTATAATTAGAAATATTATGTTTTATAAATAAATTTTATAAAACATAATATCTCGAGTAAATTCAATACTAGAAAGAGTTTTTTTTTTCGATAATTTCAGGAAGTTTTTTTCAATAGATGGATTCTCAACTTACATCGATTTTAAAGTGCATTTATGCAATGAAACTTGTGTCAAAAGTTTTGTTTGGTTGTATAAATTTGCCTTTATAATGCAAACAAAAGGAATAATTTATTATAAACATACATTTCTTATCTCTGCCATTCCCTTTACATTCAGTATAACCTTTAAGTGAGAGAAGATAGAAATAGAATCTGCAGGTTTAAACAAATATAAATATTTATACTCCGGCAACGTGTTTTCTTCCTTGTGAAAAAGTTTACAAGTTCAGATGCTTATAAAATCCTTTCTGGAGAATATATTCTTCTCAGAGCAATATCTATTTTTCCGAATAAATTCTTATATATTTAGAAAAGCTTCTATAGATAAAATGTTTTGCTCCCTAGCATTTTGCATGTCAAATTATGAGAAAGGAGCAATATAGGAATGTGTCTGTTCCTTGTTTTATCTAATTATGTTTCAGTTACTTTTTGGCTTCAAATATGTTCGGAAAAGTAAATCTCAAATAAAGTTAAGAAAAACTTTTAATTTTATGAGCATAATGGAAAAAATGTATGGAATTTTAAATTATTTATAATTCTATTCATATGTTTTAATGATAATTTGGAAAAAATATATTTCTAAAAATGTTGTTATGAAAAGAAATTCCAGAATGAAAACTGAATTTAAATGCATAATTTAATTTATGTTTATAGCTAATAAAATTAACGCGATCGTGTAAACATCCAGAAATATGAATTGCTTTCCCGATGTAAATTTAATTTCGTACATCAAGATTTTATAGGTATATGCTATGCTGTTTTGACTCATTACACAATTACTTTTATTTTTTTCAGGATATTTTAAAAATTTATATATTTAAGGACAGTTTTAGTTATAAATTTTTCTATTTTTAATTACTCTAAAATTTTAATACATTAAATCATCTAGTTTCCTGCGAAATAATTATGTCACCATTTTAATGCTGGAAAATTACAAATCCATTAAACTAACATTGATCATTCCATTTAAAAATGTAAAATAATAAAAAATACACTAGATATTAGATTAAATCTTAAATTTTTAACCAGTTTAGATGAAACTCATTTCTAAAAGCTGAAATCTTATAATTTTACATTTTTATTCTGCCAATTACTATCAATTTTTATAACTTTCTTGAAAAATTTAAAATATATATATATAAATTTATCAATGTATGCTAATTCTTACCCAATTTGAAAAATTTAACCAACATTTCTGTCAGTTTAAAATGAAACGTAAATTTTAAATATTTTTTTCATTGCAAATTTTAAACTGAATATAGTTATACTACATTTATTATTGCTGCTGAAAACAGATGAATCTAATATAAAAAGCTTTTATTCTGTATAGTAGTGACCTGATCTTCTATTGTCAAATATTAATTTGGTGTGCTGTTAGATAAATAAGTTTATAAAAATAAAATATCCCTCTATTTATATCTATCTATCTACACACACACACACACACACACACACACACACACACACACACACACACACACACACACACACACACACACACACACACACACACACACACACACACACACACACACACACACACACACACACACACACACACACACACACACACACACACACACACACACACACACACACACACACACACACACACACACACACACACACACACACACACACACACACACACACACACACACACACACACACACACACACACACACACACACACACACACACACACACACACACACACACACACACACACACACACACACACACACACACACACACACACACACACACACACACACACACACACACACACACACACACACACACACACACACACACACACACACACACACACACACACACACACACACACACACACACACACACACACACACACACAC
Source organism: Latrodectus elegans (assembly GCA_030067965.1). NCBI lineage: Eukaryota > Metazoa > Arthropoda > Arachnida > Araneae > Theridiidae > Latrodectus > Latrodectus elegans. The sequence goes on along the minus strand of CM057821.1, from coordinate 22,092,914 downwards.
ACACACACACACACACACACACACACACACACACACACACACACACACACACACACACACACACACACACACACACACACACACACACACACACACACACACACACACACACACACACACACACACACACACACACACACACACACACACACACACACACACACACACACACACACACACACACACACACACACACACACACACACACACACACACACACACACACACACACACACACACACACACACACACACACACACACACACACACACACACACACACACACACACACACACACACACACACACACACACACACACACACACACACACACACACACACACACACACACACACACACACACACACACACACACACACACACACACACACACATATATATACAATTACATTCATTGGTTGTCTTAATTCCCTGTCATGAATTTTAATCTCCTTATACATCAAATGTCATATTAAATAAATATATTTTATAAAAAGAAATTGCTTAAATTCAAGCTACTCGGAAAAATTTTTTAAATAAATAATATTCCTTTATAAATATTACAAATGCCTCTTCAATTATCATCATTGGAAAATTCATAATAGTTAGAAATATTAATTAATTTTTAATTAAAATTTTGTAAATTAAATTTAGTTTCCAATTAGAAGAGCATTTTAGTTGCATAACCATAATATGAATATCTTATGATGTAGCAAAATTTTAGTTATATTTTAATATCCTTACATTAATTTAATACCTTAATTTTAAATTATTCTTAAATCTTCAAAACACACTATTTCATTGTTTAAAGTAATCTGATGCATATAATTGTTATCGTGAAATCATTTGCACATTGCATATCGAAATATGGCTATTTACGTTTTAAAACAATATATTGGAAATAATAAATGCAGCTGTAAATGGTATTCATATTTATTTACATAAATTTCAAAGAAAAATAATTAGAAATTCGAATCTATACCTGTGACTGTTTTTGAAAATAGAAAAGAATTATTCAACATTAATTACTGAAAAAATGTTATTTAGAATAATAATTTCGGTAATGTTTTAAATATATTCCATAAAAAAAGCTTTCTTAAGTCCGAATTTGCATTAAAATTTTATTGCAGAAGAAAACATTAATTAATTTTGTAAATATGATCAATACACCTAGACATAAATATAATTATATGTATACACAATACTTATTATATATATATATTTATATTATACATATATTATATATATTTATTTTATGCATATTATATTCAAACATTTTTTTAAAAGATGGATGCATATTTAATAAACACCTGCACCAGTGTATGATAGAGGTTGTCTTCTTCGAACTGTCAAATATGGAAAAGTATCCTTCAGTAGACGAGCAGCCATATCCTGCTTATCTTCCTATTTGTTTATAACCTTAAAAAGAAAATTCACTGGAGAGAATATACAGAATCGAGTACAATCGTACGATGCGAACTTTATTTTCTAAAGGTGATGCAATTTTTCATATTGATATGGCACATATGGATGCAGCGGAACTTATCCAATCATGGTATGATGAATACTAGAACGACGTTGGCCACGAAATTAACCAATATAACTAAACTAATATCATTTATTATTCAGCTGCTTTCAAATACGAAATCGATATCGTCTAATGGCATTAATCTTTTAAAAATCCTTTATTTTATTCTAAATACTCAATAGGGTATTCTTTTAAATATATAATACAGCACATATATCAAGTGATTACTACTTGAATCTTAGATGCATAACATGCCAAAAACAATTCTGAATAATATAAGAAATAATTCCTTATGAATCTAAGGTGTTTCTAATAATTTCATAACCACCTAACCACCTGCACTATATATATATATATATATATATATATATATATATATATATATATATATATATATATATATATATATATATATATATATATATATATATATATATATATATACATATATATATAAATATAGACATACATATATATATATATATATATATATATATATATATTATAACGACCTCGTTATTGCTCGTAAACACACAAGTTAGTTCCAGATTTTCAATGGATTTTAACAACCTATGCAGTTGTGAAAGAGATTGATTTCCCTTGATTTTTCTCTCTTCGAACATTAGGAGCTACAAAGTATCAAAGATAGTCAAATAGTTTTGATTGGAGGATGATGTGGGACGGCAAACAGAATTTGGAAAAAGGCATTAAGTCCTTCATGACAAATATAATTCCTCAAATTAAATTGTATTCATCTAGTGAATGGGTCAAGTGCTTTCGAAGAATTTATTGCTTCTTCCCTTTTTTTCTGATTCGACTCGGCGGAGTGTGTCGAAATATGTGTCGAAGAGTGACCTTAGAAGATGGATCTGGAGTTTACTGGAGGCCAGATGTTGGAAGAAAGCCTGTATATACACAGCAGGCCCTTGTCAGAGGAAAGCCTTGACCTGCGTGTGGTGTTCCTGATATTTCTATGAAACAGGTCCCGGAGAAGACAATTTCCAGCGACGAAATGAGGACAGTGAAACGCCTCAAGATCATGAGACTGCATGGTCCAGTGCTGTCCGAACAGGATAGTCGACCTGACCGAATGACTGTCCGAGACTGCTTTCCCTGTGCAAAATTTAGGAGCCTGTTCTTCTGCACCAGCGAGGAGTTTCTCCCTGACCAAATGTACAGCGAACGTTCCAGAAAGTGTAGGATTCTTCAGTTTTCCTGGAACCTAAAATTTATGATGGTTCCTGTAAATAATCCTGTAAATTTTAAGCAAATATTTAGACAAGAATATTAAATTACGCAAACCTGATTCCTTAACGGGCATACGGGCATTGCATATCTAGAAGTGTCAGCCTGTATCCAGATATCTGTTACAATATATATATATATATATATATATATATATATATATATATATATATATATATATATATAAGGAGAAATAATGGCATCATTGCCAAATATCTGGACATTTGTGATAATAAATATATCTATTAGTTCAAATAATTTTTATATTTATATATTAAAATATTCAATGGATTAAATATAAAAAGTATGATATTTTTAAATTATGTGAGAGTTAATTCTTATAAAACTAAAAATTTATAATGGTTAACGAATTTTTTAATTATTTTGTCTAAAAATAATATACATATATATATACACACACTTTTTTCTTCATATCTTTTTACTATTTTTTATCAATACTATTTCTTACAAAATATCAATCCAAAAACAATCAAAATCCGTTTTATGTTACTTAGAAAATATGAATTTATAAATCAAATGGCATTTGTTTCAAAAAGTTTCATTATGAAAGTAAAAAATAAAATATTAAATTTACATATTTAGTTCAATATCTGTCTATGTGAACAGGTAATTAGCAATTGCCAAATTGCTTTTAACAAGAAAAAGATTAAACATTTATTCAGAAGATAAATGACAATTGAAAGTAATAAGAATAAAAAGAGAATGGAACAAATGAAAAGGGGAATAAAAAATTGAATAGAAATTATAAATAAAAAAATTGTGAAAAAATGACAGCAAAAACATTGGGAAAGGTTAGAAGCAAAAATACATCTCTTCTTTATCAGGAGATAAAAAGGTAAAGATGCATGAAAATCATAACTGTTCCAAATGCCTCATGCATAATATTGAAGAATAATAAACTAATATAATAATCAGAATTGTATAATTTGTTTTTGTATATGAATTTGAAGAAAATATGCTTTCTTAAGTTTATTTTACGGCAAAAATAAATAAGTTTTTTTAAATAAATAAATGTTACTCAAAGCATATTGAAAACATTTTCCATTAAAATTTATTTTTCATTATACTCTGCAGTAGTGTTTTGTTTATTTACAATAACAAATCAATTTCGATGTATTTGAAATGTTTAAACTTCGATAGCAATATTCTCTCCTCCTAACTTACAATAATGTAAACTTAAACGAAAATCATCTGGTTTTCTGAAATGCTTCGCAAATCAATAGAAACATTTTAACGTATATTATTTGAAAAAAAAATGTCTTTCAAACAAACCTTGAAAACTAAGTAATATTTGCTTCTGTCTGTCATTTAAATCTCGCCAAGTTTTAATGTACAAAGTTTAATCAAGGAATCTATCATACAAGTTGTTTATATTAAGTAAATAAAATACGTATTTGAAATTATCTTCAAAAATAAAATATGCTTTTAAATTTAAGATACTTATTTCAATTTCAAAATATTACATGCATATTATCATTTTCTTCAAAACTACTTAGAAGACCGATTATCGATATTTGATTGAAGTAAACATTTAAATATATAATATATATATATATATATATATATATATATATATATATATATATATATATATATATATATATATATATATATATATATATATATATATATATATATATATATATATATATATATATATTTATATATATATACTATGCTTTAAAAATTATATATTCATTTAAAAAAAATTCTTTATTCTAAGTATAGGGAAATTAAAGTACTTTACTTACATAAAAAATACGTAGGTTTTTATTTGCTATTATTTATATTTCCACACAATAAATACATTATTTTAAAAGAAAATTTTGATCAAAGATTAAATGCGTATTTTGATCATATTAAAAGTAGGATTATTAAAAAACAAATCATTGCATACCAAAATTTTATAATGTGTTTTGTGTTTACTGTCAAATATAAGATTGATGTAATATTTTATATTATTAACCTTAGAAATTGAACATCCTTATGTATTAGTTTTGAGAATTTTAGATTCTAATATCACTTTCGCAGATAATCACAATTTAAGTTAAATTGAATTAAGTCATAACAATTTCAATGACAATTGTCAATACATTAAAATGTAAATTATCGCTTTTAATTAAACAAATTGTCAGAAATGCGAATGCGTCTAATTATTTTTATATTTTACAGTAAAATTTATAAATGGCGGCAACAATTAGAAAATTCAAAGAATTGCTTAGCTTTGAAAGTAAATTATAGTTCGAGGTTTGATTTAAATAAAAACAAAATTAATTTTATAATGATATCAAATACATAAATCTCTTTCAAAACACATTATTTTTTCTAAAATTCACACATCAGCTTACATAAAGTAGATACATATTTTCTTCACATTTAATGCATTTAATTACAGGAAATCAAATTACGTTTTAATATTATGGTATAACAGTGAATAGTCATATTAACCATAAATAGACGTGGTAATCCCCTAAATTGACCGGTAAAGGAAGTATGGATATTTTGTATTCTGGAATGACATGAAATGCTGGAAAAGCTAGAAAAATCATTTCAAATCATACCCAATGATTTCAATTATCTGAAAAGATTATTAAATGTTTTTCCACTAAGTCCATAAATGATTTGTTACACACAAACCAAAGATCACTCCATTCAGAAAAAAATATTACAATCGTTTGACGTTTTAAACGTCATAATCATATCATTGGAAAATTGTTTTATGATGTGACTAATTGAATTGATCAAGTCAGATAATTTAACTTGTATGTCATATTTCCCTTCATTTAAAAGATTTTGGGATATTGATGAATAATATTCCCGCCAGGAGTGCTAGGGTCTTGAACTAAGTCCCATAAATCCTTCGTGATTTGAATTAAGTTGAAGATTTCCAAAAAGAAACATATACAAAGTTTACATTTGAATTTTCTTTCATCAAGAAGTGCCATAAATATTACAATAAAAGCAATCAAACAAAAACAAACAAAAAAATTTTACCCGATTGAGTTTTGTTGGTTATAGTGTTCTGTTTGAACGGAGTATCATTAAATGCTGCTTTACGAATATTTCACACATGGAAAAGATTGAAGACAAAAAATGGCCTCCTATTAAAGAGTTGTGTTATCAGTAATCAGGAGTACTAAAGCTTGTGAAATGGTTCTAAAAAACTGTCACTTTGAGGAATCATCCACGAAGTAGAAGATTCTCGTTGGGGATTGGCAATGCTTACAAAGTTAGAAGGATTTTGTATGTGCCTCTATCGTTGATCGTGGATCTTTATGCCTATAAATTGAATTCATGATTTACAATCGGTTGACATAGCTATGAAGTTATCATATGCCGAGTGGGCTACGGAAGCGAATTTTCGGTGGTTGTTCAACCTTTTCTAGACAGATGTGGCACATTTCACAATGAATGGAGATGTCAACAGGCAGATCACCTGTAAATGGGTGATGTCAAATCCTCATGAATACACTACGAAGCCACTGAATACATGCAAGCTAGCAATGTGGTGTAGTTTCATCTCCTCTTTCACTGTCGGATTTTTCTTTTCTCAAGAATTGCGTGCCATATCTGGGTGGAATACATGCATATTGCAGAGCATTGCATCATTCTTTAGCATGACGAAGTCGTGTCGTATTAAATCGAAGAGGTATGTTATCAGTAATAAACTCTGTGTAAGGTGGGGCACCGCCACACTATGCTAGTCCAGTAAAACGATTCCTATTGAGTACCTTTGGTAAAGACAGGGTTTAGTCGAGGAGGCAAGATCACGTGATCTCTACGATCACCCGACTTCCCTCTTATCAATTTCTGGTTGTCGGTCTATTTGAAATCACTTCTGTACCATTCATCAAATTCAACATTGACCGAATTCAAACATTCTTTCGTACAGTTTTGTAACTCGTTATGGTATGTTGCTTTCAGCTGTTACGGTCATCATTCATCAGTCATTTCAGTTGTGATATATCCTCGATACCATGTTGCACAAGTGTGATTGCAAGAATAAATGAGATGTGCAGCGTTTCAGCAGCGCCATCTACCTATGAAACATTTAAAAAAAAACATATTTGTTGATAAAGTATCCGATTATGTAGTGAGTCCTTTCTTACAAATCGCGCTTCTTGATTATAGTTTCATCTTTAATTCATAAAGAAATATCTTTGAAAGTTGAACGAACTTTTGGTTCATACAATATATATTTAATATCTGTGTAATTATATAATTCTGACTAATATCCCCAAAAGCTGGATTTTTTTTTTTTCATTTTAACATCACTGTTCTATTTCGTAAATTAGAAATGTCTTAAATAAGCAATCATATTTGAATTATAGATTAAATTTAAATAAAGCCAAACCAAAAGCCAATTAACAAAACATAAAAATTCATTTTTTCATTTTGTTTTGTTGTTTGTTTCGTGAAAGAAAGTATAAGTGAATCATTAATCGAGTAGGAATTTTCAAATATTAAAATTTTGTATAAGACTTATAATTACAATAATTTGAGAAGTGTGCCATTATAGTGAATATGTAAACGATTATATTATCCTCAGACTTAAAGATATTTAGTACTCTTTTTTTTTAATTAAACAAACGATTCATTTTAAAATATTCAAAAATGAAATTGCTTCATAATGTCAATAAAAAGACAAAATAGAAACTTTCTGATCGATTTACAATTCGACTGTTTGTAAGTATTATTCCTCATCAAATTATTATTATTTAAAGTACATCCTACAAAAATCTCTGAATATATTATTTACGAGAGGTGTGCATACAAGTTTAATGATAAAATATACAGTCAACCCTCCTATAACGCGGCGAGTTCTTACCGCGTTATTTGGATAACGCGCCATAAGAAACTCGGATTTAACCGTACAAACTAGGCTAATTCGTAGCGCGTTCTATGGAAACAGTCTGTCGCGTTGTATGGAAACCGCGCTATAAGAAACTCAGAATTAGTACAAATCACATCATTCGTACCGCGTTATATGGAGACTAGTAAATACAAAAGACAAGATAAATTATGAATTATTTTTATTCGATTGAAGAGACAGAATAGTTCATATAAGTAAAGGATAAAAAAATTAAACAAAAACTAAACTAAAAAACTGTTTTGCAACAAAAACAAGAAAAATTTTGTTAAATTATGTAATCGTTCAACACTTACCATCGCTGTCAGATACGCCGAGCTGGCAGTCAAATGGTTACCGCTCTTGCCTTCGGTTCAACAGTTCGTGGATTCGATTCCCACCTTAGGCATGGATGTTTGTAGTGGTTCGGAATCCACTTTAAAACATAAGTCCTGGTCTAATTTGCCCTCGTGTGCAAAAAATGATCGTTGAGTGACAAACAAATCAAATCTCTGTCAGATACGAGTCGCCTAACTCACCTTCTCTTAATGGGCAAAATGTCTTCCTCACCTGGATCATCTTCACATTGGTTTTCGATTGTAGATTTTTTTATAACTGCACTAAAACCTCTCTATAGGATGCTAAGCAATTTCTTAACTCTCTTTTAAACTTTGATCTGCACGCCATTGAATGATCAGTTTGAATGAAATGAAGCTCTAATTCTTTATCCAAATTTTGACCTTTTCCACAGTTTGTAAATTCAGATTTAGCACCCATTCAATTTTCTTATTTTCGTTTACAAAAATAACAAAATCGAACGGTAGCTAAATCTGAATTTGAGTGTTAAGTCTGAATCTGCATTTGAGATGAGTGCCTCAATTATTTCCATCAGTCCTTCATCTAAAGTTTCTTCCCCGAGTACTAGTTCTCTTACATCCTAATAACTCCCTACAAATTCTTCATCGCTTAAACAACAAACAATGTTTACTATTTTCATAACTGTGAGTGGAATTGTAGAATATTCTTGTATTTCTTGAACCATTTGAGGTAAAAAAGTTTTCCAACACGAATTAAGCGTTGATGGTTTAATTTCCTCGCAAGCCGATGACACAGTTCTCATACATTTTTGTTTATATTATTTTTTTTACAAATTATTTTTACAATTTTAATTAAGTGTAATGTTGTTCAATTATAAACCACACATTAAGCAGCAAAAAGCTAAGCGAATGGATAGTGCATATAAAATTTTAGAAAGAATTGGTCATCAACGAGGCGTACTGTGAAAGAGCTCTGAGACGACTGAAACTGTTACCGTAAAGATGCTAAGAGATAAGCTTAAATGTTTATATACTTAAACGCGTATCCAGTTAAAACCTTTCATTGGGTGCACGGAAAGAATTAATGGGACGTTGTTGAACGGAAACCGCGCTGTAAGAGTACCGCGTTATAGGAGGGCTGTCTCAATTTCAACTCCGCGTTATATGGAAACCACGTTTTCAGAGTATAGGAGAGTTGAGACTGTATTGACGCATATATTTTCCTTTTATGGTTAGTAATTCTAATAAGATTTTTTAGATGTTAAAATCTAATTTATCCTTTTATTCTGATGCATATTCTTCAAGTAGATCCAATGTCTCTTTTAAATTCAATTGTTTAAGAAAAACAATAAATGTTTTAAGTTTTACAAATATAAGTAAATTGTTAATGTACTCTAATTAAGATAATTTGTAGGAACCAATAATTTATATGTCTTTATTTCACATTTAGTAAAACCTTGAAATATGCTTATAAATATATGAATTATATTTAATTATATATATGTTTTTTTTGTAATAAGATTTATGCAATATTATCTTCCTTTAAAAGAAGTTACCTTTATTTTTCATTTATCGAATAAAATAAATGATATGAATATTATCTACAGTAATTTATAAAATTTTATTGAATGCTTTTTCTTAAGTTTAACGGTGTTTTAAATTAAAAAATTAAGTCTTAGGCTTTTGTTCAGAATGAAATGTAATATGAAAATATTTTAGTATAAAATCACTCAAATTTGTTTATAAAGCTTATTTTATGAACCACTCCTGATTTCAAACGTAATTATAAAATGAGTTATTATAGCTCAGATGTAAAGCAGCGTTTTTCAGATTTAAAAAAACTAAGAATGGGGGCCTATAGTTTAAAAACGCATTCCAAGGTAATACAAACACCCACACTCACAGAAGATTCTTGTGCTCTAACAGTTGCATTAAAGTACAGACGACAACTATTCGGCTGTAAGCTCTGCAAAGAGAAGGAAATTGGAATAAGATGTTGCTCTTCTGCCTTTAGAACACGCATTTGTCGAGATGTGTGCTTTGAAAATCTGATTTTTCCTTATAATATAACCTTATTTATCTACAAAACTTTTCCTGAAAGCATACTAAGCGGTAAACGTTAAAGAGACTGCCTTACATTAGCCTACATTTACCAAGACCAAGCTGTTTAAAGATTGATGTCAAATGTAATTATTATTTTTTTGACAATTTTTAAATAATTTAAGTAACTGCCAATATTAGTGCAATGGTTTTAAACTTTCAAATTCAATTGTTTATAAATCCAATATACATAATTTTTTCTTAACATCTATATTGTATCTTTCAAAAGGGTTTGTTTCTTGAAAGAAGGATATAATTTCAAGATTTACATTTTTTCTAAAAATATTTTATTCCAAACTAATAAATTTCATATTTTTAAAACTAATAAAAAATAAAGCTGTGCAACTGTTATATAATTATAATATACTTAATTATTATACTATTTATTTTACGTTTTAAACTCCTTATTATTTTAAAAAAATCTTTTAAGTAAACATATGTATTTTGAGTTTACATAACTACACAATTTTTTTTTTAATTAAGAGTAATAACATGAAAAATAAAACTTAATTTTAAATTTAGAAAAATCACTTTCTAAATTTTAAAATAAAACCATATTATAAGAAAGTTATATCACAATAAATAAGCACTTTAAGAATTTTTACCTTTCATTACTAAAAATAAAACAATTGAAACAAATATTATTATGGTTTAAATTTTTTATTTCATTTCTGGAAGATTTTTATTTGTCAGTTGATTCCATATTTATAATCATAGTGTCTCTTAGTCATTTTTTCAATGAATGCATATTAAATACTTTATTTTCAGAAAAATAGAAAGTTACAAATAAAGCAGCATAATTATTTAAGCAATCAAACTTAATTTTGAGAATTCAACTATCCATTTTCATATTCCAAGAATCAGTTTTAAAAAATTATTTCTAGCAAGTAATTTTAATAATTATCCATTATTTTAACAATACTAATCTAATAAAAGGGATCGATTTCCTAAAACTTCTGATTAATATTTATACCAATTTTTTAAAATTTTGATTGCTTACCACTTGATTTTTACTGGAATATTTTAAAAATTTATTGAAAAACTAATTTTTATCATTTAATAACTTTATTTCGTTGATTCTGAAAATTTTGAATCAACTCCACAATGTACCTCAGACGGAAATATCGTTTGAAAATAAAATATCGTTCCAAAATAATATTCTTTATTTTAATAGCAAACAAGTGGAGTAATCTAATAAATGAATTCATTTCTTTACTAAATCATAAGTTTCAAAATAACTCTTCGTGACGGGAGTTAAAACAAGAATTGGCAGGTTTACTCAGGCATAAATATTTATTCTGAGACCACGCTTTTCTCTCAAGTGATGAAGTCTAGCAGATTCGAAAGATTTTTCACTTCCCTCTACTTGAATAAATGTTCTTGGAAGGGAGCTATTTGCATATATACTTTTGAGGAAAGATTTGAGCATGCACGAAGAAGTGTTTAAATGTATAAATTTGTTACTAATGCTTCGATTTAAATTTAAATACATGAAAATAAATGAAAATATGAAATATTTATTAAACCTACATTATCAGAGAGTCAGTGTCTTGTTGAAGTTCTTAAAAAATAAGTTGGTTATAAGGATTCATAAATGTATTTAGTTGGTCAAAATGTTCTATAAAAACGAATATGTGGCTGAAAGTGCAATAAAATATTTTTAATAACTGAGTATAAATACAATATTTATACAATTTTACAATCATTTTGAAAATGACTATTGTTTTTACAAAATAATACTGAAAATTCATCACACCAGTGTGTGTATATATATATATATATATATATATATATATATATATATATATATATATATATATATATATATATATATATATATATATATATATATATATTAGTGTAAAGCATGAGAAATCTTAACAATATGATGAATTCGTTTCCCGTAAAATCAAAATCTTGCACACAAATTTCTATTTATTAATATCGCAAATATATGCAATGACATAATTTGCAAGTTATATGTAGAATTAAAGATTATTAATAAAAACATTTATTATATTATTTTTACATGATTGATTGTAACATATTGGTGTTTTTAGTAAATGTATTATTAAATGGTTGTTAACTGAATATTAATTTTTTCCTTAATGTAAAACGAAAGTATTATTGACGTTTCCACTGGAAACATCATTCATTGAAACAATGAATTTATTTTCTTCGTAGTAAAATTCAATAGGAAAAATCATACTTTTTAATATCACAAAGCGCTCAATAGTAAGAATTATAAAACTTGTAAGGAATCAAAGATTATTTATAAGAAAACATTTTATTATTTCTTTAAAGAGTGATAATAATTTAAAAACTGTTCTTGAATCCTTCAGTTGCGGTCAATCATACCAAGATCATATTTTATTACAATGCAGAATGAAGATTTATCTTAGTATATATTTTGGGCAGGTCAAACTGCTTAAAGTGATGAAAAAGGTGAAATAAAATAGAAGTTCCACTTTACTTCAAAAATATTAGATACAAGTTAGTCGACACTCACTTTAAATTTAACTTTTTATCAAGATGTATTGCTATGAATGGCCATTATACACGAACAACATTTCTGTGATTGGTTAATCTGACAAGGCGCATAACATGTGACGTTGGGTGCATAATTCAGAGTGGAGAGATGTCTAGTAAAAACATTAAACACAGGAAGAGTGAATGGACTATTTGCGATTCGAAACTTTAAATTTCCAGAAGTAATTTACTAATTCGAATGTTGAAATACCCTTTTATATGATAAAATGTCTAATTATTTTATGTGAATTAAATTATCGTCACTTTTCCAGTGCTGAAGAAAATGCAAAAAAGAATATGCTTGCAGAAACAAATAAAAAAAATATGTACGAATATGCTGTTGATACGGAAACATATTAATGTGGAATGCATTTTGAGTGCTTTTTCATATGTGGAAGACTAAAAATGTCTTATAGCTGAGTTTCAGGAGACAAAAATGCTCTGTTTCACATATTTTTAGCTATATCAGGTAATGTTTTTTATAAAATTGGATTTTGAAGAAATATTAAACAAATTTAGAACCTGTTTTATTAATAGTTTTTATGAATAGAATTATTTCCACACAAAACATAAGCGGCATATTTTTACAAAAACCTTCATGCCGTTTGGCTTCTCGCCAATTTGGCATCGTGTTGAATGATGGTAAGTATGAAGATACAAATTTTTTTCATTTAAAAAATCTTATTTTTACGTTTAAAAGTGTGTCAGTGTTTTCTTTAAATTTTCCATCATTACATAGTTTTTTTGGCATCATAAATTTTCTTCAAGCACGCATGCAAACGTGTTTGTTTAAAATGTTCACCAGTTGTCACTCAAGTGCACACATTCCGAAATATATTTTTCCCACATTTATCATTAATGAGTATAAAGATTCAAAAAATTAGCGACAAGAAGGCTTTAGACGAAAATGCTTTCCCATGATATGTGATGAAAAATCCTCTTAAATAAGATACGTAGCTAAAGTTACAAAGTTACAATATTAAAGAGATTTTTGAAATATTCCATATAAAATCAAGTCCCAAAATTTGAAAATGATGTTTGAATTGAGTACATGTTCATGAAAACTGTTATGACAAAACAGGTTAATAATAGAAAATTGATTTAACAGCTCGTTTTATCTCGCTTCTTTTTCTGGACTTCACTATTATAAAACACATTTTATTTATAAAAGTATAGCAAATACACTGCCCGTCATTGCAAATGCAACACAAAACAGGAGTTGCCAGAAAGTGACGTAACTCAACAATATATGACATAATAGAGAAAGCAATGGATAATAAGTGATATTTATTTCGAGATGATTTGCATAATACTGAGCGAGAACAGAATCGGGTCAGTATTTCGTTTTACCACCGTGGACTGTGATACACGAAGAAACACGTCTAGGCATAGAATCAATGAGAGTGCAGGTGATATCCTGAGGAATGGCTCAGTTTTCAATGTTAATTATTTCAAAAGTATGTCTTGTGAAGGAGGAAGTGGCAAGGTCTGCAAATGACGTCCAACCATATCCCAAAAGTGTTCGATTGGGGAGAGATCTGCTGAGCACGGTGGATAGGGAAACAGTTGTGTATCTTGCTGGACATATTATCTGATGCGAGAAATGTGCGATCTGTCGTTATCCTGCTGATAAAGGAAATTCTCTTCCCTTGAAATTGGGGGAGTGTCAATGGCTGATCACATAATTCACGTAAATTTGGTCTGTCATAATGCCATGAAAAACGAACTAGAGGTGACCTAATACCGTACTTAATGGCATCGAAAACCATGATGTCATGTTGTTGCGGGGTGGGGTGTTTTACAATTTCGGCAGGATTGAACCTGTCACCACGTCGATGCTACACTCGTTTACGGCTTCCATCACTGAAAAATTAGAAGCGTGGCTCATCTGAGTACACGATTTTGTGACACACTCTCTTCCACATCTTTATAATATGGCACAATCCCAGAAGTTGGCGTCTATGCTATTAGGCTAAGGGCAGTCTTCTCAACGTACGCCATGAGCGTAGGCCACTAGCAACCAATCGACAGCAAATGGATATGCTCGAAATGTTAGCATCCAGGGTGTCTTGCGCATGCTGCAGAATTTCTGTAGACGTGTTTGTGGAGCCACCATAACCTTCTGTCCGACGCATCTAACCCCTTGCTGACGTCAATCTGTCTGAATCGGCTCCCTGGAAACGCTCCACATTTCTTTGTACCAACCATCTTCGGCGCAGTCGATGCACTATGGATGCGTCCAGGTACCTATCAGCTTCTGCTTGTCGCAAATACCAACTTGCCTTTCCTATTCCGATCACCATGCCCCTCGTATTTGCCCGCTTGAACTGACTCCGTAATGATGGCCTAGCATTCTTTGCAATTACATGAGTTCTTTGCAACATGAACAAGCTTTCAATGATTATTTTTCAAGCATTAATAACGGAGGGAATATTACCCACTTTGCCCCTTTCTTACCTTATATCTTAGCCCTTGTGGGATGGGGAGCTGTTAATTTAACATCATTTCTGTAACGCGATAAGGTACGTCTACCTTGAAATTTGCATGATTTTCTGGTCACTCATTCTTGGTGTTACATTTTCAAAGTCGGAATTTGTACATCAAAAACAGAATGATAAACTAAGTGTTATTTATTGACAATTAACGAAATTTCATTCCACTTTTATTGTATTCGAATCATTTATTAAAAAATATTCATAACATTGAAATTGAACTCAAATTTGAAAATAATTTTAAAATTGGATACTAAGTGAATTTTATAAAATATATATGTAACATAGGATTGTTTAATGTAACATTCTACAGAAAATTTTAATTACAATGGTTTTCCGCTTAGTAGATACTGATTATAAGTATTCATATAAGTTTTATATATTCAAATAAATCTGAAAATGCTATTTATATTATTATTTTTTATATAATAAATTATGAATTCAATTTTGTGTGTTTGAAAATGCACTATTTATTATCTATATATAATATTTATATAATTGAGAACATTTTATAGATAAGAACTGTATTCATATATACACAATGGTTATTGGATATTAAATAGCTGTATTTATTGAGTGAAATGATAATAGAGGCTATGAATAAATGTTTATTATAAGTTCAATAATAATAAATAACGCTCTGTTTTAAATAATTTTTGATTATTTTAAAATTATAATTACTCTGATACATTTCCTCTTTTGGTATTCAAATTAAGAGCATGAAAGTGCGGAAGTTTTAATTGTGTATGAATGTATAAATATTTAATTTAATATTATTTCAAACATACGTGTCTATTTCTGATTAATATTTTCGAATTGAAAATTTGAATGAAGGAAAAAAATACTCTTTTTCTTAAAATCAGTTTTGAGAAAATTTACAATAAATCATAAAATACCGATACATTTTACTGTTAGTTAAGTATCTCATGCGTTTCTTAAAGCACTCTTCTGTAAACGGGATCTGCACATTTTCTTAACAATTGGATATGAATAATGTATGTAATAAATTTGAAAATATATAATTTGTAGAACAATATACATTCGTTCTAAATTGGAAACCATTCAGCGTTCTGCTGGAATTTTGTGATTTAAAATTAGTTGCTAATCTCTAGTTGTTTACATTGATTATTTGTTAGGTGCTCTTCTTTTGATGCAAATGATAGCTACAGACAGTATTTTTTATTTTTTTTATTTTTTATTTGTAGAAAATATTGACAGAAGTGAAATTTTAATGCCATCTATGACAAAATTCTAATCTCGTATTATTTTGAAATTCCATTTTAAATTATGTTTAGATTTTTTTTACCCTGACAATTTTGTATTTGTATTTATCTAATGTGCAGAATTGTATAGTATATATGATAAATTTTCTAATATATTCAATTTACGTATTAATAAATAAGATTACAAATTTAATTTTAAAATCTAATTTTATAATATTGAAAAAATAATTTAGTATCAAAAGGAAATTAAAATGTGAAACATTGTTTAAATAATCAAAAAATAAAGTTAAAATTAAATTAAATAAACTAACTCAAGAATTGAATGTTTCATAACTACTATAATATTTGTACTATCACTAATTGCCAAAGAATAATTTAATCTTTAATATAAAATGTAACATGATACCCTAACAATTAACTACAAAGAATTCTGCGTTGATTCTAATTACAAGACTCGTGTATTAAACCAAGGTATTTAGAAGTGGAATTAAATTAAAAATGTCTTTGATTTAGGATGCATTAAATCCCCTCTAGGCTCAAGAATTCAAACCTTCTATGAAAATTTGAATGTGAAGAAAACTGTAATCAAATTCTTAATTCAAGAAACACAATTCAGATAATAATAATTAAATAATTATTTCAGAATATAACATACCAGTGATTTTAAATAATTTGGAAATGTTACTTTCTAATTTAAATTTTGTAGCAATTTAATCCATTTATCAATTAGTTCTTTTTATATATTAAAATGAAATTATAAAAATAAATATTGGATTGGATTTACATGATTTATTTTCGAGGGAGTATTTTTCTCTTAAAGAGTATCCTACTCAGTGAAAAATATTTTAGATTCTTTCACAGTTCAAAAAAATATTGAGATATATTAAAATATGACACGGCTTAGGGCATCATGGTATACTTTTTATTATACCCTTATTGTTTTTGTGTATTTAGTTATTACATTTTTGAATTCTTGTTTAAAAGATTAGTTTCATAACATCATCATTTTCATATATAAAGTATACAAAAAATATAAATAACAAAAGGTAAAAGAGATCATCTATAGAATAGAAATGAAATTCAAATTTATTACAAAAAAATGAACATAGAAAGGGAGTAAAGCGTTAATATAGTCAGGTTCATTACGTTAAATTAACAACGTTAACACCAAATGATAATAATACGCTTAATATTAATTTATATAATTAAGTAATAGTAATTTGCATTTCTGAATTGCTAATAGCAATTGTCAAAATTATGTCTTTTCATATTATAACCACACAAAGCCATTAAATATAAAATTGAGAATGATATACATCATAAAATTAAAAAAATGTAAAAATTAACTGCAAATGAATTTAAACTGTGCACATAGATAAACTTTAATTTCTATATTGTGCTTGCATTTAATTTCTCTGTTACTTCCATTATTAATTAAGAAGTAAAAACAAAATCGGAGTCTATTACAATGTCATTGGGAAATGTTTGTGTATGTTGAAGACCTTAATGATTTGTTGATTTCATTGAATGAAACAGATTTTCATAAAGTGAAATTTAAATTTATTGATGCTTTATTTTTAATATATTTCCTTGTTTTAGATAAATACAAGTAAAAATCCTTAAAAATTTAATTAATAAAGATTTTTAAAAGAAAATTTCAAAAACTTCATCAAATAAATATAACTAAGCTCTGTTTTTTGAATTTTGATATAATCTCAAGTTTATCGAAATCTGATATGCCATACCTTGTTATATTTATAATGTACATTAAAGCAGAAAGATGCTTATTTTGTTTTCATTGGTTTGAAATTTTGAAATGATTTCATTTAGAATTTCAAAATTTTCAAAATTTCAAAATTTTGAAACACATGGTGGCTTGAAACATTTAGCGACTGATGAAAAGATGGGTTAAAGTCTTTAAAAAAATCAACTTTTTCAGGAAATATTCAATTCTTTCTGAAAATGCTTTTGCATAAGTAAGCAATTTTATTTATATTCATCACTTAAAATGAAATACGAATAATCTGTAGTAAAATACAAGTTGTCGTTTGCTTAAAATTTGCAGATCTTTTTGAAAACAATATGGACATTGATTACTTAAGTTAAAATGTTGATTTCTATGCTTATTATATAAATTTTTTGAGTAAAAAAGAAAATATACAAATATGCATGCATTCAAATTTTTGATACTTTAAAATAATGCATGAAAAGTGAATTTGTAATAGGAAAGGACTAAATAAAGAAATAAGCAGTCAGTAAAATGTTCCATATAAAAATTTTGAATTGTTTTAAAAGTTACCTTCTACAATTTCATCTGATAAAATTGATGAATAAAAATAAGATACCAGCTACAATAAATAAGAAAGGAAAAAGTAGTTTCGTAAGTCAGCTAATTTTTCCTACAAAAAATTTACACACATATTTATTTATTTTATTACATATATTTATTATATTACGTATTTACACATTATATATACATAGGAACTGTGAAATTTGTTTATTTTATGTAATACAAAAAATGGAAATAAACAGTGTAATAAATTGTTTTGACTGAAGTTAGTTGCAGAAAAATGTATACAAAAATGGATAGAGCATTATTATTAAAATTATGCGTTTGTCACACGTTAGAAGAATTTAAGAAATTATAATCAAATAATTTGTTTCAGCACAACATTGAAGACGAAATTTCATGCTTGCTGAATGGCAACTGGAGAGGACTAGCAAAAGGAAAAACTGCGTACATAAGCTGATGTCACGTACTAGGCGTATTTCTTTTTTGATTTGATTTATATATATATACTCGTGTAACGTTGCAATGTTTACTAATTAATGTTTAAATAACTATTTTAATGATAAAATTCAATGTGTTATAATGATGTAATGAAGTAAACATTGGCAAATAGATCCAAAAACAACAAATTCATTGCATGAAAGTGAATCCGATTTATTAAAAAGGGATTTAAATTCTGTTTGTTGCTATAAAAAAGACTTTTCAGAGTAGTTTTCAATTCAAGTATCCTAGAAAAAGCAATAATTTTCCTTTATATTAAATCAGATATACTGTGCTACCGTGGCTTTTACTGCTTCTGAGATTCTACTCATAAAACACAAAAACATGATTGATAATGAAACACAAATAACAAAAATCTGTGGACCATGGCAGTCTAGTAATTAGGAGTAATTAGGGTATAAACCTGCTGTCCGCTAAAACGATCCACAGTGTACATGCGATATACGTGTTCGTTAATGTGGAACTCGAAAGTTCTGAGATCGGTTGTTGAGCAGTTACCATGGGTATATTATTCTGGAGAAAATTTCCTTTCCCTGAATATCAATCTCAAATTTTTGAGAGAGTCAATCATTTGGTGTTGCCATCTATCGGAGAAATTTAGAGGAAAGTCTCACTTTCACTTTCATGGTGATCTGTTAAACGAAAGACACACCCTACTAACTTGAATTCACTGAGCCAACGGCATGTGAGATTGGCTTCTCCAAGTGTTGTAAATAACAACAACAAAAACTGATTGAAATCAAAACGAAAATTGAGAAATAAACAACATTGATTTACGAATCTTATAAGAATTACATTTCATAAGGCACTAAAAGCCATGAGTAAAAGCTACTACAAACTATAAATCTAAAAAAATCGTATTTTATGATATCACCTCTTGATTATTTAGTAATTTTGTTTTAAATACTATGTAAATTTTAATGAAAGTTTTGGTATGTTTTTTTTTCTCCTAAAGTTTTTCTTATTTGTATTATGTATAAATTTGACTTTACCATTCCTCATTTGTAAAAAACAAAATCATTCCAAGATGAAAAGTAAAGTATCTTCTTTTAAATGATAAAACATTATATACAAAATAATGAAGTGTGTAATTTTTATTATCAATAAACTTTTATCATTAATGTTCAATTTAAGGATAATTTTAATCGTCAATTTTGAAGATAAAAACAATTAAAGTTATATTTATGAGGCAAAAATATGATAGTATAAATTTTATTATTTAAAGAAAAAAAGACTTTTAAATATTACTTTATATTATAATCATTTATATATATAATGTAAATATATATATATATATATATATATATATATATATATATATATATATATATATATATATATATATATATATATATATATATATATATATATATATATATATATATATATGTGTATATATATATATATATATATATATATATATATATATATATATATGTATATATATATATATATATATATATATACCACCCGTGTAGCTGTCAACCAGATAGATTTCCCACGTTTGAATTCCAGTAACAACATAATACCCCAAAACCGTCTATTAGTTCTGATTGGAATATGATGTAGGAACGGCAAACAAGATTCTTGAAGGAACATTAAGTCCTTCATGACAAATGTAATTCTTTGAATTTAACTGGAATCATCTGGTGAATAGACCTGTTGCTTTCGAAAAATTTATTGCCTCTTCACTCGTTCTGATTCGAATCGGTGGAGTGGCTGGAAACAGAGGCCAAAACGTGACATTAGCAGATAGATTTGTAGATTAATAAAGGCCAGATGTTGGTGGAAAGTTTAATATAAATAACAAGCTCTTGTGGAGACGGAGGAGAGCTTCGACTTAGGTGTTGTGTTCCTGATACTTCTCTGAAACATGTCCTGGAGCGGACAAGTCACAGCGACGGAGCGAGGAATATGAGAAAGAATCGAGATCACAGAGAGACGCCAGGTCTCGAGTTCGACTACCCTGATTCTCCAGTGGTGTCCGGAGAGGATCAACTACTTTATGGAGTGACGGTTCCAGACTGTTCCCGAGTACAAATTTAGGAGTTTGGTCCCCAATACCAGCGAAAAGTTTTTCCCAGATCGAATGTGCAGCGAACGTTTCAGAAAGTGAGAAATTCCTCAGTTTTCTTGGAACATACAATTTACGACATTTCTTTTACATAATCCTGCTAATTTGTATATAAATATTTAGTCAAGGATATTAAATTACGTAAGCTTGATTCCTTAACGGAAGTTGCCTACCTAGAAGTCAGCCTATCTATACTGAGTACGTTACAACACACACACACACACACACACACACACACACACACACACACACACACACACACACACACACACACACACACACACACACACACACACCTATATATATATATATATATATATATATATATATATATATATATATATATATATATATATATATATATATATATATATATTACTGCTTCCTGATGTATAACGTAATATTTACTTTTCTGCATGTGATAGATCATATATATTTTTATTTATTTTTCCATTTTTCCTTCACAGCTTCTATTGACAAAAAATTTGTTTAAATTTTATAATATTTATCATAACATAAGATTGCAAATATTTCACATAATGTTTCTACATTCATAAAAGTATTATGAATGGATTTATAATCCTATGTTGTTACGAAGCTCCGTTTTGAAAAGTTTAATTAAAATAAAATAAACATTTTATGTCACAAAAAGCCTAAGTTATTGAAATATTATTCATAAAAGAAAAATATTTATTGAAAATAATTTCTTACCTTCTGCATTATGCATGTAGTAGATTAATGCAAGAATAACAAGTAAGGTATAAAAAGAAATGATTTTTTTAATAATGTAAAAATTTTGACTTGAATTACAGGTATGACAAATATATCTTTCAAATGATTAAAGATTTTAAACTTCCATTTTATTTTTGCTTAAATCTACATTTATTGAAAATATGTTTTTGAATAAAAGAATTCTTTTTCATGTTTTCTGAAAGAAGCTTAGAAAATATACATAAACGCTAATTTTAATTTTTAAAAATGTCAGCATAATTTCAGCGCGACTTATGCATTTATTTTTCTAAAAATGATATTAACTTTGCCGTATACTTTAAAAACTTTAAATATTAGTTAGGTATGCTGACATATGTTTCATCCAAAACTCCACTTTCATTTTTATCAATATTTAAATACTCAATTATTTTTAATCTTTATTATCGATTTGTAAATCTCAAATTACAAATTGTTTTTAAATTTATTAAATGCATTATTGTTTAATATTTTCTAATTTAATAGAATACTCTTTTTTTAACTTATAAAAAGAATGATATTAAGTTTTAAATTCTAAATTTATGCAATCCTGAATTTTTGTAACGTGACTAAAAAGCAACAAAACTAAATATTTATTATAAATTTTTTTATTTTTCTTTTCTAAATTTTATGTTTCCCTGTACTATTTATTCAAAATTATCATTCACTATTTCTTTGAGATAAATAAAAATAAATATACTGCTAATAATGCAATAATATAAATACACTTAAGAAATAAATGCAAATTATTTCCCCAAATATAAATATATAGTAAAATAGTGCATTGGACGTAGTACGAATAATCCATTTAAGAATATATTTAAGTTTCTTAGTAACTTGAAGATTTTTATAAATAATATAGTATTATACACGTTGTTTAGAAAAAAATTAAACAAGTTTAAAAAATAATTATCGTATAAAATACGTAAATAGCATGGATTCCAATCTAATTTTCTGTAACATAATTAACAGTTTTTATTCATCAAGTAGATTATAATTTTAAGCGGATTATATTTAATAATTATAAAATTTTTATTCTTCAGTTAATTTTTTTGCTCAGTTCCTGAAAATTATTTTCAAGCATTCTTACTTAAGTAATGCTTTTATAGAAATAATTCTTTTTCACCGAATGTTATGTTATAAAGCCAGTAGTTTCCTAATTCTTGTTTTAATCTTTAAAAAACTAGCTAGCTTAATTTTACAATTTGAACAGTTGAATTGATTATTTGTAATTTACAGTTTTAACTAAAAAAATTAAACGTATATATTAATCAACACAGCAATCGTTTGGAATACAAAAATATAAATTGTTCATATACATTTACTAAACAGAATTTTATATTTCACGGTGGTGATTTCGAATGGTTTAAAAATTAATTCTGAATTCATTTTATTTCTTTTTAAATGAAAATTCTAAACTAATTTGCTATATTAATAACACGAAAATTCTTTTTATGTGAAATAAACTTATTTAATTCTCCTTTGATAGATTTTAAGCTATGAAATGGCACAATTAGGAAATCACAAGTACATGAATTATTACTTTTTTATTCCTTCTTATATCAACTCGCATTCGATGTTTACAGAATTGAACTATAAAGGGAAAAGAGTGAAACATTTGTTATTAGAGTATGGTTTAAGTTAACAGGAATTTAATGATTTAACTTAAATGTTTTTTTCCTGTATTAATTGAGAGCGTTTTCATTTCTTTAGATTTATTAAAAATGAAAAGTGCCTGTAACAGTAATAAAGATTATCCATTATTTAAACATTATTTTGTACTAATATATTTTTAATATACCTTTCTATCAAATATATTCATACAATATGAAATTTCTTTACCTGCATAAAGAATAAACTCATAGGTTCTTAATTTTACAAAGATTATACGAGAGTTACTCTGAAATTTTTGAGATACGCGCAGACGAGAATTTACAAAATAAAAATAACGGTTTAATTTTAAAATAAAAAGTATTTTATCACAGAACTGATGACTTACTTCAACTTATTAGCGTAGAATAAATTTCAAACAGAGGAGAAAATAGAGTTGACGCGAGAACATTTTTGGCGCTGTGATTTTCTACGAATTTAAAGCAGGATTCAATCAAGAAGAATAAGTTAAACGTTTGCAATTAGCATTTGGTGATGAATCTCCAGCTCGTGTTACTGTATTCAGATGGTTTAGAAAATTTAGAAGAGGTCGCAATTTTCTTCAGGATGAAGAACACACATGAAATCCGTAATGACAGATAATGTGTCTGCCATACGAAAAATGGTAATGGATAATAATCGTTGTACCTATCAAATGATAAAGAAGGAACTCAACATTGGATCCACAGCCATACACGAAATCATTCACGAAGAATTATATATAAAAAAGTAGTTTACCGTTGGGTTCCCCATAATCTAACTAAGTACCAAAAAGATTAGCGTCTCAGAATCAGTAATGAAACTCTTAAATTACTAAATGATGGTGGCTACCGCCTTATTTTTGAAACTATAACAGATGATGAAACGTACATATCTTTTTTTGACGTTGCAACACGTCAAGAAATCAAAGCATGGGTCTTTGAAGATGATCCGACGCCGACAATGGTGAAAAAAACAACGCGCACTGAAAAAAGTGATGCATGACGTTTTCTTCAAAAATATGGGATTGGTCAAAGCCATCAAGTTGGAAGGACAGAAGACAGTAACAGCAAACTGATATACACCTAAATGTCTTCCAGAAATTCTACAAGACCTGAATTTTAGGGGACTAAGGCTTCACAATGAAACTGCATCTTCACATACTGCCGGATTAACAGTTGAGTTTCTTAAACGAAAACAAATTAAAGTGATCTGAATATCCACCGTATTCACCTGATCTAGCTATGTGCGACTTTTGGTTATTCTTTAATCTAAAAAAGATGTTACGTGGATGTTGTTTTCCTTCAGAAAAAGAGATTGAAGTGGCTATAAATGCATTTTTCATCTATTCTAGGAAATGAATGGCTTGAGGCATTTAATCTGTGGAAAATTCGTCTACAGAATGCATTGATGCTGGAGGAGACTACTTTGAACGCACCTAAAAGTTTGTAAGTATAACTTTAAAAACCTAGTTGCATCTCAAAAACTTCAGGGTGACCCTCGTATATATATATATAGTACTTTATCAGTTCATTTGTAAGTATAACTTTAAAAACCTAGTTGCATCTCAAAAACTTCAGGGTGACCCTCGTATATATATAATACTTTATCAGTTCATTTGTAAGTATAACTTTAAAAACCTAGTTGCATCTCAAAAACTTCAGGGTGACCCTCGTATATATATATATATAGTACTTTATCAGTTCATTTGTAAGTATAACTTTAAAAACCTAGTTGCATCTCAAAAACTTCAGGGTGACCCTCGTATATATATAATACTTTATCAGTTCATTTGTAAGTATAACTTTAAAAACCTAGTTGCATCTCAAAAACTTCAGGGTGACCCTCGTATATATATATATATAATACTTTATCAGTTCATTTGTAAGTATAACTTTAAAAACCTAGTTGCATCTCAAAAACTTCAGGGTGACCCTCGTATATATATATATATAGTACTTTATCAGTTCATTTGTAAGTATAACTTTAAAAACCTAGTTGCATCTCAAAAACTTCAGGGTGACCCTCGTATATATATATATATATAGTACTTTATCAGTTCATTTGTAAGTATAACTTTAAAAACCTAGTTGAAACTCAAAACTTCAGGGTGACCCTCGTATATATATAATACTTTATCAGTTCATTTGTAAGTATAACTTTAAAAACCTAGTTGCATCTCAAAAACTTCAGGGTGACCCTCGTATATATATAATACTTTATCAGTTCATTTGTAAGTATAACTTTAAAAACCTAGTTGCATCTCAAAAACTTCAGGGTGACCCTCGTATATATATATATATAGTACTTTATCAGTTCATTTGTAAGTATAACTTTAAAAACCTAGTTGCATCTCAAAAACTTCAGGGTGACCCTCGTATATATATATATAGTACTTTATCAGTTCATTTGTAAGTATAACTTTAAAAACCTAGTTGCATCTCAAAAACTTCAGGGTGACCCTCGTATATATATAATACTTTATCAGTTCATTTGTCATAAAATATAACTTTAAAAACCTAGTTGCATCTTCAAAAAACTTCAGAGGTGACCCTCGTATATATATGCTAATACTTTATCAGTTCATTTGTAAGCCTATAACTTAAAAACCTAGTTGCATCTCCAAAAACTTCAGGGTGACTCCTCATTATATATAATACTTTATCAGTTCATTTTGTAGATATAACTTTAAAAACTAGTTGCATCTCAAAAGCCAGGGTGATATCGTATATATATAATACTTTATCCTTCAGTTCATCGATAACTTTAAAAAACTGGTGCATCTTAAAAACTTCCAGGAGGTGACCCTCGTATATATATAATACTTTATCAGTTAATTTGTAAATATAACTTTAAAAACCAAGTTGCATCTTAAAAACTTCAGGGTGACCCTCGTATATATATAAAACTGTATCAGTTCATTTGTAAGTATAACTTTAAAAACCTAGTTGCATCTCAAAACCTTCAGGGTGACCCTCGTATATATATAATACTTTATCAGTTCATTTGTAAGTATAACTTTAAAAACCTAGTTGCATCTCAAAAACTTCAGGGTGACCCTCGTATATATATAATACTTTATCAGTTCATTTGTAAGTATAACTTTAAAAACCTAGTTGCATCTCAAAAACTTCAGGGTGACCCTCGTATATATATAATACTTTATCAGTTCATTTGTAAGTACTCTTTAAAAACCTAGTTGCATCTTAAAACTTCAGGGTGACTCTCGTATATATATAATACTTTATCAGTTCATTTTGTAAGTATAACTTTAAAAACTCAGAATTTGCATCTCTTAAAAACTTCAGGGTGACCCTCGTATATATATAATACTTTATCAGTTAATTTGTAAATATAACTTTAAAAACCTAGTTGCATCTTAAAAACTTCAGGGTGACCCTCGTATATATATAATACTTTATCAGTTCATTTGTAAGTATAACTTTAAAACTAGATTGCACATCTCAAAAACTTAGGTGACCCTCGTATATATATAATACTTTATCAGTTCATTTGTAAATATAACTTTAAAAAGCCTAGTTTGCATCTTAGCCAGGGTGACCTCGTATATATATATAGTACTTTATCAGTTCATTTGTAAGTATAACTTTAAAAACCTAGTTGCATCTCAAAAACTTCAGGGTGACCCTCGTATATATATAATACTTTATCAGTTCATTTGTAAGTATAACTTTAAAAACCTAGTTGCATCTCAAAAACTTCAGGGTGACCCTCGTATATATATAATACTTTATCAGTTCATTATCAATTCTGAAATTGCGAAAAGGTGGAGGATGCCTCCCTGCTATCTCTGGTACGCGGGCAAAGAGCCTGGCTCTTCACTCACCCTCAATTTTGAAGAGCCTGTAGAACCGCAATTTCTACACTAGCAAGCGACCACACTATGATTCTCACGTATTTTGAAAGCACGAAATTCTTTGAGGTCTGCTCTACATGTAAAACTGAGCAGGCTTCTCCTAATCACACCCTGGACTTTCCAGAGAGGATATATACTCATCCTCCCTTCTGGTACTCAATTTCCTTAGGGTCAACAGTCTTAAGGACCTAGTCTGACATCGTCAGACATTTGGAGGATAAACCACAACAACATTATTATACTGTTTCAACATTCCTAGCAAATGTTTTTCATATATTGCAACTGAAAATGTGGTACAAATTCAGAGCATTAATTTTGCTTTATGTTTTGGATTGCATGATTCTATTTTTAGTTTAATAAAAGTTCGATATTTTTCTGTAAAAAAGTTTTGTAATCATTATTTTTTCAGCAAAAAATGAAGTTTTAGATCTGTAAATATAATGCTGATTTGTAAAGAATTCCTATACTGTAAATTTAACTTTTTGATTTCCTTAAACTTTAAATTTTCAAAGTATACATAATCATTTTTATTACTTCATTGTTGTATAACTTTTTTAATGGAATTAATTGCCCCGTATCAATTGAAAATGGTTCATAATCATAAGTCAACTGCCAATCAACTTTTTTCTCATCTATGTAGATGTATTTTTGATGTAGTAACTGTTATATGCCATGTCATGAGAGATGTAATATTGGTTGAGCATTTTTCATACATTTTAAATGTATTCTTATTTATAGGAATTTCTATGATATTTACATGCACTGGTTATTCTAAATTTGTTAATTTATGGTTTAATCAATGTTTTTGAATTAATATGATATATTTTCTCGTTGCGAGTATCACTTTCCTATATTTAACTCTCTGATTATTTG
This sequence comes from Latrodectus elegans, assembly GCA_030067965.1. Lineage (NCBI taxonomy): Eukaryota > Metazoa > Arthropoda > Arachnida > Araneae > Theridiidae > Latrodectus > Latrodectus elegans. The sequence goes on along the minus strand of CM057821.1, from coordinate 22,064,619 downwards.
TTTCATTGGACCTTTTGATATTCTTTAGTTTACTTTTAATAAATACATCACAACGATGCTTTTAATTAATCTATTAAACATTAAAAATAAATAGTAATATTTACAAAAATATAATATTTATTTATAATTTTTTTATTTCCCTTTAACATTTTTACCTGGTGCATTTTTACTAAAAGATCTATTCTCACAAGTTTTCTTTAATTTTACTCATTTCTATTAATAATATTGTAACTCATTTTCTAAACAAATATGTTATTCAAAATATAACTTTTATTTGATAATTATTAACCGATATTTCATCTAGAGTTTTAAAAGGAATAATTCGAAAAGTTTAAACATTCTTACCCCAACATTTTTCCAATCTTAAACTCTTATAATTATAGAAAATGATCTTAAACTCATTATTGTTGTGAGTAATAACGTTAGACTATTAAATTATAGTTTGGATTTACTTACCTTTATTGGAGGTAGAAAAGTATTTATTAATTTTTATATGGTTTAAAGGAGTCATTAAAGATTCAACGTAATTTTTAAACGTATAAAAAAGTAATAGGAAAAACAAGGTTATTATTAATGATATATAATTTTTTATGTATTTTTATAAATTTTGAACAAACTAATACAAAATCATGAGCTAAAATGATATCAGCTTGAATTCAACATAAGGGGAAAAACAAATACTTTGAAATATCCTTTAAAATATTAAAAGTTATTAAGTACGTAATAAAGAATTTAAATGAGACAAAAAAATATTTTTATTTAAAAATAATTAATTTTTTGTATTTCAATATTTGTGATATTTCATATAAATGTAAATATTTATTTGAATATAATGCAATACTTCAATCTTAACAGTTATTTCTCAGTACAATTTTTAGAAGTTTAAATACTGTAAATTTTTACTAATATTGGTAAGAAAGTTTTAAAAATAATCATTAAACATCATTTGAAAACAATAAAAATATTAAGTAAAAGCAGAGTAGATTTACCAGAATTATCTATTCAGTTTTTTTAATAAAGCAAGTATTTAATATTATTTCTGGATCTTATATTAATAATTGCTAAATACTATTTCAACACCTCAAGTTTTTAATTTAATGTGAAATAATTATATTGGAGGAAAATATTGAATTAATATATTATGAATTCATTAGTTTTACGATACTGATTTTATTAAGCTTGATAAGAAATAAAAATGTAACAAGTTTTCAAATATTTGCATTATTTTCCATTACATTTTATACACCAGAGAATTTTCAGCTAATCAATTACGTTTATTAGATGCATGCATTATAGTGAATGATAGCCATCATTAAATTTTCAAAAAATGTAGCAGTGTAGATCTTGAACAATCATTACCAAGAAGAGTTACTAACCCTGGACACAATAACAGCCTTTCTCCGTTTTTCTTTAGATTCGAATAAATGCTGGGTGAGATGTAAAAGCACAGAAAGTTCTGAAGTATGAATATTCTGCCAAATTAATTGAATCTAGTGATTAGTGATTGTTGGGGCAGCTACTATACAATCTGTGATAATACAATTTTAATGAAAGCGACAAAGTTATCATGAGACTATGTCGTATGGAACAAAAATGAGGTAATCGATTGTATCATAGAAAGTAAATTAAAGCTGGAAAGTTAGCATGAGACTATGTCGTATGGAAGCTCATTTTCCAACATATCAGAATTGCATTAGGTACTGTTCAAGGTACGGAAAATATAAACAAGGTGTTTTTAAGAAGCAGTGAAATGTGATATCAGCCTAAGTAATGAAGTATAATAACAAGTAATAATCACAGTAACTTGATTGTTTAGGGCTTCGTTCTCATTATCGAAAGGCAGTGAATTTGAATTCCGGTGTAACCGAAGTTCCGTCGTGTTCATTAATGGTTGCTGGGGCATGTTAAAACTGGGTGTGGTTGCAATGTCCTCCAAGTGAAATGATAACTCTTTTGGCGGCAAATCAAGTATTGAGGGACTTCTGCTGGGTCTCTACTTCAAAATCCCGAAAACTTTACTTCGCTGCATCTATCTAATTGCCAGAGTTTAACTGTGGGCTAGGTAGAGGGAAGTCTTCTGGTGCAACAACAAAAGGTACAATGCATGTTAATCCAAAAACATTCTAGACAAAATAATCTCAGTGGCACGGCAGCTTCATGGGACAAGGACTGAAATGACCATATCTGTTTTCTGGGCCCACAGATCTGTGGTGTGAAGCATATGGCATTCTATACTATGCATTAAAAATATATGAAGTTACTTCAATAATCGTAAACAAGAAGTTTCTCAGAAAAAATTATGCCACGTGATTTATATTTTCAAATTTACAGTCAGTCACAAAATAAAATTGCTGTCGTGTTCGGGCATAAAATATTATGTACAGACACATATATGCATGAATGTACGGTTATTCAAATTTGTTTCAAGCGGAATTTAATGAAGTTTTTCATATTCTTTTATCATATTTAAAAAAATACTTCCTTATAATCCTTACCCTCGTTTCACAAGAATCTTACCTTCTTTTCATGTTTAAAATCTTATCTCCTTAAAAAAAAATCATCAGAATGCAATAGAGATTTTTTATTTTTTGAATGATTAGAATTAAGTTATATTTACAAATAAAATTTATTTATTAACTGTTATTTAACTGCATGTTAATTGACTGTCTTTTATTCAATTGCTCAAAAGTAAAAGTATTCTAAGTCTACTTAAACTGTTACAGAACAACGCCCTCTAACGGTCAAAAGCGAACTGACACAGTATTAGATAAGCTCTAGTGATTGATGCAACTCGAAGATGTCTGCGAGAATTGTTGTATTCTAATGTTTTGTACTGTGTTGTGTGTATGTTTTTTCTTTATGACATAGATTTTTTTAATAAAAGAAATGTTTAAAAACTAACCGTGTGGGATTATTTATAATACCTACAACACAAAATTCAGTTTCCCTTTGTATATGATTGTAAAATATTTTTTAAATTTTATTTCTAAAATTTTTATTTAAAGGAGGATTTTTTTTCAATAGCATTAATTAAAACTAGTTTTCGAAATTCAGTACTTGATAATGAACGAGATACATTTCAAAATTTGACTTGAATTAAATTAGATTAAAGAATATAACAAATGCAATTATATAACAAGTTATTCTCTTACTTTTAAAAGAGTTATTAACTACAATTTTAAATTTACCCTTACCCTTAACAACAGCATTACTTAAAATATTTTAATTTAAAAAGTTTTATCAAATGGAATGCAGATATCTACTTTTAGAGAGAGAGAGAGAGAGTACATATATCATACATTAAAATACAATATTCCTATAGATATATGAAAACAAAAAGCATAAAAGCGTGCGTATAGAGTTTGATAATTTTAATATATTCTGAATGAGTTTTTATTTTCATTGAATGTTTTTCTTTTATTTTCACACTTTAATTATTTACTTTTAAAAAAATCAAGTTATTTGGAAATCTAGTTCTTGCAATAGTGTCGTTGCGATTGTTTCTCCGAATTGAGGAACAATTGCAGTCATGCTTAAATGTGAATAGATCTCTCCAGTGTAAATTCATGTATATTAACAGGAAACTCAAGGGACTAATTTAGGAATTATATGATAAACCAGTTAATCGATATTTCGAATATATGTATTGTATCGCATTGATTAAATATGGCTTAAATTTGAAAACAGTCTGTGGGAGAATATTAATAATTTACAAATATCTCAAAAGTTCTTAAATTTATTAGTTGCTATTCACATATGTAGATAAATTAAGATTATTTTTCTGTCTGTTAAATGCATTCAAGAAATCTGATAATATTGTTGCCATTCATAAGGGAGATAAGCTTTAAACTGGATTAATAATTTAATAATCTGTTAAGGATGATTACAATCACATAACTTTTGATTGAATATTTAATAATTTTGTAAATTACTCAAGAGTAATCATTATAAAATTAGGATTGCTTAAAGAAGCAAATTTACGAAAATAAATTCCCATATTTATAGATTTAATTTATGGAAGATAAAATATGTTTCTTAATGCAGTTTGTACATTCTCCCAAAATTAATAATAGAAAAACGGCTTAATCAATTAAATTCAATCGAATAAGCTATTTCTTTTATTGAAATGCCTCATCATTACTCATTAGTTTACAATTAAGAGTAACAAAAAGCTATTGGGAACTAAGATTAATTTACTACAAGAAATGAAAATGTATAAAAGAAATGATCTACATTTACGCATTTAATAACTATAACAAGACTTATTTCAGAATAAAATTTTAGAAGGAAACATTAAACATTCTTTGCCTGAAATATTTCTTAAAAAGTTTACAAAAAAGACTTCAACTTATTTGATTACAATCAATACTTTCCAGATTTCACATAAAATTTAATTTTAAGAAATGAAGCTGAAACAGCTCAGTTTTTTATTAATAGAATACACTACTTTAATGTGTCTACAAATATTTTATTATTGATAAAAATATTTCATGTAAAAGATGATATTTTAGAGTTATGCAATATAGTTCAAAATATTTAAGAACTTTAATTATATTAATGTCGTTCCAGGCACAAAATTAATTTTTATGTTCAAATACAAAACGGTTTTATTAAAAGAGATCAAGAGATATGAGAAATTGATTTATTATTTTGTATTCAGTAAGTAATACAAAAGTAATATAATCAGTTATTCTGATGAAAGTTTTTATTTTAATAATAACTTATAGTTTTAACTGCAACTTTACAACCAAATGTGTCCAAGATAATTTTAACCTGTATAACTTAATTGCTATTTAAAAATTTAATAAAATATTATTTAAATTTTACTTTTATTAAATCTCTATCTAATTAGATTAATAGGAAAAATCCTTACTTGAACAAGTGTTCCCACAATTCTTTAACTAAATATTTTTAACAATTTATTTATTTTCATTAAAAATATTTTTAACAATTTATTTATTTTCATTAAAAATATTATTTTAAAGAGATTTTGAATAGTATTTTAGAGGATTTTCTTTTGTATCTTTTGATCTACATCTTTTTGCTCCACATGTATCTCTATCCCATTATATATATATATATATATATATATATATATATATATATATATATATATATATATATATATATATATATATATATATATATATATATATATATATATATATATATATATATATATATATATATATATATATATATATATATATATATATATATATATATATATATATATATATATATATATATATATATATATATATATATATATATATATATATGTATGTATGTTTATAATGCTATATAAAAAAAATGAAAACTATTAATTCATTATTTTTTGACTAATTGTTTTTTCCTTTTTATATTTTCTTTTATATTCTTATTTATTTATTAAATAAAACATGTTATTGATAAAAGTAGAAATACAAACTTTTCTAAATTCAAACAGTACAAAACCACTTACTTACTATACGAGTATATGATCGCTGTGTGTGAGTCACATAAACTGCAAGACAGTGGGCAATAGACTATGTGAACTGAAGGAGAGATGAGTGACGCAATATTCATTTCTCTGGCTAATCTCATTTTCTTCTTCTAGATAACAGAGATATTTATATCTGGTGAGAACGGGTTGTTAGAAATTATCCTACGCTCATGCGCGAAAGTGTTAGGTTTGTGGCTGTGGTAGTGATAGTCTATGTTGGCAACTCTATTGATGATTACACTTATCTTGATATCATTTGGAATGGAAGTCTCATTAGTAGATTACAATAGTTGGAGATAATTTCCTTCTAATGTACGACAACAGCGGACCATATTATACTTGATTAGGGAATGATTTCTTTTAGAAGGAAGGAATCATACGAATGGAATGGACAGCAAGTTCCCCGGGCATGAGCCCAATAGGGTACGTTTAAGACATTCTAAGTGGATGAGTTACTGGACGCTTAGCACCATTACAAACTTTAGAAAATTTGGAAAGAACTCTTCTGGAGGAGGAGGACAGAATATCCTCTTACCTCTTAATTACAGTCTTATTGACTCGATGCCTCAACAGTGCTTAACTTTGCTAACCGACCGACTGGAGTGAGCACACACTCAATTGAAAACCATTTTCTTTTATGGAAACATCTTTTTATAATTCCATTTTTCTATGCACAGTATTTTTTTATAACAAAATGCTTAATAAAACCCATTTTTTTTGGCAACAAATGTCATTTTTATCTCATAATATCCACGACGTCTGTGAATTACGAATCAATATAGAAAACAAAATCCAGGTGTAAGATGAATTTATAATCTCAATATGCTTCAGTTGCTTTGAACAACATATTTTAGGCTAATTTTAATTAGCCCTTGTGTGCAAAAAATGACCGTTGAGCGACAGACAAACCAAACCAACCTTTAGGCTAATTTTATGTGCATTTAATATGTAACGTTTATGATATTCTAGTTTTGCTTTTACTGTGAAGCAAATCACAACAATTTAAATACTTCTAATACGTTTATAGGTAGTAAATTATAAGAAATTGGAAGTACAAATTCATTAAAATTTCTTATTCAAATATAAAATTCATGTTATCATAATATATTTCATTTTTGATAAGAAATCAGATCAGAATAGAGCCCCATTTATTATGAGTAGTTATGTATAAGTACATCCAACTTTGTAAAAAATATTTAGATTTTAACTTTCTTTATCATTTATCTCCGAAATTTGTAAGTAAATCTAACTATGTAAAAAGTTAAGAAACAATGATTAATATCATTTAGTTGAAATATTTTCGTTTAAATTACGATTTTCTAGACCTAAATAAGTATATGAAATTTTTAAAATATGTTTTCAACAAATTATTTTATAAAGTTTAGTTTTTTTTAATTGTTTGCTGTTGTTTTTATAAAAAAATGAGAATAATGCATTTAATTTGCGAAAAAAAAATCAAGTATGAATAAAACAAAAATAAATAATGTTTCTAAAGTAAAAATATATTTGTTTATAAGATGAAATGACCTTTTATGACAAATTTTAATAAAGAAATGGAAATGCAGTGCAAAAAGAATGTTTACTTTAATTTTTATGTACATGAAATTATTCTTTTGAAAGTTTTAAGTCCTTATTTTTATATTATTTAGCTAGCAGATGACAAGTAATTGTATCCACGAATTTTTTGAAAAATTATCAAGAATATCTAATAGAAAAGAAAATCTATGGAGACAAATAGATCTGTGACTGCTGGAATCGTTAAAACGTGACACTTTTACAACAAATGGTAAAATCGCTTAAACTCAATCCTGAGCTTTAAATCTTTTTTTTTTCATTGAACTCATATGTTGCAGAACAATGGAAAGAGATAATAAATGACTCTAAATAAACACCTTCTAAAACCCCCATGGAATTATATGATTCTGCCACTGAACATAACAAGTTTTAAAGAAGCAGAAAATAATATTTTCGTTATTTTTATGGCGTTAATCCATTAATTTTCATCACATATTATGTCGAGTTTGGTAAACTAAAAAATTTCGTATTGCTATTTTATTGATATTTCCCTTCAAAGTATTTGTAAATTTTCGCCAAATGGAAGGACAAATCGTCTGAAGTTCCTGCTTTAGTCTAAAAGAAACTTAATACTGTATTTGCCAAAATTGCTACGGCTTCCATCTACAATATTATTCATAAAACTACAGACATGTGTGATAGAATCAATAACCAAACAATCTAAATTCATTTTTCTAAAATGTATTCCTACTTTAGAAATAGAATTTTTCATAATCAACCAGTATTCATATGTGGTTTTTAAATGCAAATATCCGTTTTACATTTATTTGTATCACACTTTATTATATTTCTTATGCAGGGACTAAAGTGTACGTTTTTCATATCAATAATATTGTTTTATGCAAATTTGATGATTTCAACGTATTGGTTATTTATTCTGGAAATGTGTTAAAGGAAAATTAGCTTTATGTTTCAAAGAATATGGACAGAAGAGCATTGAATAATAATCCATATCGTAAACTATTTGAAAAGTAATTCGCGTCAGTAAACTAATAAAAACACATGAGCACAGAAAAAGTACTTTTAAAGTACCTTTTTAAGTAAGTGTATAAGTACCTTTCTATTGATTTCTCACTTCTAATGTTACATTGATTTCAATAGTTTCTAAATATCATATAAACTCTAGAAACACAAAAACTTTCAATATGGAATTTGAGCAAATAATCCATTTAGATAAAAAAGAATAATATTTTTTATCTAGGAAAAAATTTAAATTTTTTAACCCTTATCTTTTTTCAATCTTTTTTTTTTGTAAAATCAATTTACTTAACTCTTTGATTAAAATATGGATGAATTAAAGCTTGAATAAAAATAAATAATAGAATATGCCCTAGAAAAAATTATGGTTATTTTCACTGCTGTGATGTAATTATTTTTTTAAAAAATAAAATGTATAATAAAATTTTGTTTTGTGTAAAATTCTTAAAATTTTTCTCGTAAATCATGTATTAAGTAATGTTTTGAATTTCTCATGCGTGTTTCGATTATAAACTTATATTAATTCGAGGCGCATTCGGAAAGTAAATACCGTTTAGAAAAGAAAAAAAAGTAATAACAAAATTCTTATAAGCCAAAATTATTTTTTTACATGGAAAAACAACTTATTTATCTACATAATTTTTCCCAATGTTAAGACAATTTTAGTAGCGATTTATTACCTTTTCTATAACTTCTCTGTAGAAACTTCTCATCAATGGCGGTAACCAGGACTTTTTCAACTCCTCGTCCCATCCAAAGTGTTTGCCACAGAGCTTACGCTTCATGTGTAGAAACAAATGGTAATCGAACGGCGCCAAATCAAGACTCTACTGCTAGTGATCAAACTACTACTCCCGATGAAACTGTTGAATCGTCGCTGGCGTGTGATGAGCTGCATGGGGACTAGTATTGGCCTAAAGTAGCAAAGTTCCTTTATCCTCTCCATTTTTTTACAATCCTCTCCATTTTTTTACTTCCTTCTTTAGTTTTCTTAAAATATCACAATAAAGTGTCGCATTGACGATTTCAGATCTGGGAGGAAATTCAGTCAGCAAAATCCCTTTCCCATCCCATAACATTATGTACAACTTTTTTGTACTAACATTGCTTGGAACTTTACAGAAATTGAGGGTGTCTCTACTCCATGGCTGTTGTTTTGATTCTGGTGAGACATGGCAAGCCTACGTTTCATCACCTGTTACAATTTTACCAAAAAATGCTCTTCCTGTTCTCTGCACTATGGGAGAGATATCAATGCACAATCAACTCGCATTGATTTTTTGAATGTCATTAAGATCTTTTGGAACCCATCGGAAACATAATATGTGATAACCTCTGAGCGGTCTGTTACAATTTCATACAAAACAGTACGGAAAATTTGTGGAAATTCGTGTTAAATTGTCGTCATTGTGAATCTTCTAACTTCATAAATATTTTCATCAATTTTCTTTACCATATCATGGTGGCAACAAAATGCCAATCACTCTAAGTCTCTTTATGCATATTTATTACACATTCTAACCCACTTCCATCACTATACCATTCCATCATTATTTGTTTTTTTCACTTTAAATTTTGTTAATTTGTCTATAGATTTCCACTGGTTTCGCATTCCTTGAGTTCAAATATAGAATTTTAGTAAAAACTGAAGAGTCAACGGAATCAATGAGCAATACAGCAAATTCAAAACACAACATAGACTAGTGTAGTGTACTTGTGCGGGATACGATCGCAATATTGCGGTGTTGGTACAGTGAAATAGTACTTGTTTTCTGAATACACTTCGTATAATCTTACACATTAGTGGGTCATTGTTGAGGGCAGAAAAAAATCTAATTTAAAATATAGTATTATATATTACAATTTAAAATTGTTAATAATTTCTTGATAAACTGAAAACTTACCACATTGCATTAAAACAAAAAAAATTGTTTAATTACACGTGCTATAAGATAAATTTAAAATGTATTTTTTAAAGAAATCTCTACCGATAGAAGATTAAATGATGGAGATAAGAATCTATTTTTAGTTATATTGTAACATTTATCATAAATTTATGAAGCTAAATGATATTTAATTTGAATTTTGAAAATACAATAAATTACGAATTATAAAGATACGAATTATTTATAATATAATAAAAATGCACAGTTTGCATAGTTTTAATAGATTACTTATTCTTTGCATGATGTATATTTAATATGTAGACGAATATTGGGAAAAAGTAATCCCATGATACCCCAAATTTTAATATTATTGTATAGGTTCTGACAAAAAAAAATAATATCTTTTTTTTAATGTCTCCAAAATATGATCCGATAACGTAGTGTCACATGTAAAATTAGATGCATTTAAAAATATAAATTTATATAATTTGGATGTCAACCAATGAACGGCGACCATTGCAAAGCAAAGAAAGAGAGAGAAAAGGAGAAGTACCAAAAATAAGCTTATTTTTTGTACGAATATCGATGTCTAATGGTTGGTATAAGCCTCAATTGCTGACTTACTAACTGATTCCTAAAATGGTTACTGATGCCATTATTTATCAACGCATAGTACACCACTGGCCATTAAAATTGCTACACCAGGAAGAAATGCAGATAACAAAATGATATTTATTGGACAAATATATTATACTAGAAATAACAAGTGATTAAATTTTCAAAACATTTGGCTGGATAGATCCTGAGAAATCAGTACCCAGAACAACCACCTCTGTGTGGTAGTAATAACAGCAGTTATACATCTGGGCATTGAGTCAAACAGAGATTGGATGGCATATACAGGTACAGATGCCCATGCAGATACAACACGATGCCACAATTCATCAACCGTAGTGACTGGCGTTTGGTGACGAGCCAGTCGCTCGGCAACCATTGACCAGACGTTTTCTATTAGTGAAAGACCTGGAGAACGTGCTGGCCAGGGCAACAGCCGAACATGTTCCGTATCAAGGAAGGTCCGTACAATACCGGCAACATGGCATTATCCTGCTGAAACGTAGGGTTTCCCAGGGCTCGATTAAAGGGTAGAGCCACGGGTCGTAACACACCAGAAATGTAACGTGCACTGTTCAAAGCACTGTCAATGCGAACAAGAGGTGTCCGAGACGTGTATCCTATAGCACCCCATACCATCATGCTAGGTGATGGGCCAGTATGACGATGACGAATGCATGCTGCCTGTGTGCGTTCACCACGATGCCGCCAAACACGGATGCGACCATCATGATGCTGTACATAGAACATGGATTCATCTGAGAAGATGACGTGTCGCCATTCGTGCGTCCAGCTTCGTCGTTGATCACACCATTGAAGGCGCTCTTGTCTATGACGCAGCGTCAAGGGAAGCGTCTAGTGATAGGTGGCCGTTGAGATCATGCATGGCTTTCCGTATTACCGTCCTGAACCCATCGAGTCCATATTCTGCTAACAGTCATTGGTTCTCGACCGACGCGAGCAGCAATACTGCGATAAGATAAACCGCAATCCCGGTACGCTACAATTCGACCTTTATCAAAGTCAGAAACGTGCTGGTACGCATTTCTCCTTCTTACCCGAGGCATCACAACAACTTTTTACCAGGCAACAACGTTCAAATGCAATTTGTGTATGAGGAACCGGCTGAACAATTTTCTCATTTAAACACAATGTAGGTGTCGCTACTGGCGCCTGCTTTGTCTGAATGCGCTGAAAAGCAAATCATTTGCATATCACAGCACCTTCTTCCTTTCGTATAAATTTCACGTCTGTAGCATGTCGCCTTCCTGGTGTAGCAATTTTAATGGGCAGTAGTGTACGTAGACGACATTTTTGAAAATGCAATCCCATGATACCTTTCATATCATTGTATACGTTCTGATAAAAAAGAATAGTTTTGTTTCCTTATTGTCTCCAAACTATGATCTGATAATGTAGTGTCACAGGTAAAATTTGATACATTTAAAAACACAAATTTATATAATTTGGATGCCAATCAATGAACAGTCACTATTGCAAAGAGGGAGATAGAAAAGTTGAAGAAGTAGCAGAAACAAACTTATTTTTTTGAACGACAATCGATGTCTAATGGTTGGTGTAAACAGCAATTGCTGACTTACTGACTGATTTATAAATTGGTTACTGATGCTAAGTATTTATTAACAAATGATATTTTACACAATTTCGATATTCTTTCTTACAAATATAATGGAGTTATTGCATGGGAAATGATAGTTGCAATCTGTTAGATTAATAATTCATATTTTTATGCATTTTTTTTTTTGGTTCTATACTCTCATAACAGATGCTTAGTTATTTCCATTAGAATTATCCATTTTAAGGATAAAAATCCTACTAAACAGCAATTATTCATTTAAAATCAGAAACATTTCGAAATATATATTTTGATTTAATTATATTATATTGCACAAATGCGTAAATTAATCCATTGAAAACCGCCCAACTCTGTATAGTGGTCTGCATCCCTGTCTTTGGATTGGGAGGTCTTAGATTCGAATATCGGTTCGGGCATGGATGTACTTTCTCGTTCTATCTATGCTGTCTTTTTCCTTTCTTAGTATAAATGGGTTGGGAAGGGTTGTCTACCCTGTAAACGGGTACCTATGGTATGTATGTATTGAGGAATTCGATCTCCACATCAAAATATGATTCAGTTGAGAAAGTAGAGCAGCGCATCCTATAATGCCAGCCTATCTGTCACACGACATCAACAACAATCAATTGAACAAATAAATCAGGAAAAAAATTATAATTCAATATATCATTCTTTTTGAGGTGAAAAGTTAAAAACTTTTACGAATTTAAAACTTTTGATGCGGGAGAGTTTTAATAGAGTTTGTCACTCTATGGCCCCTCTTTAATTAATGATATAAGAATATAAGATTTGAAAAGTTGCTGAAGGTGATTTCTGCATTTCTATTCCTTTAATCTTCATAAAATCACCTGAACAAAAAGGAATATATGCATTGTTCAAATTTGAAATGACATATTTTAACTCAACAATAGCAATTTATTATTATTATTATTATTCTACAATAATATTTTTCTTCTTTATGTCATGTTATTTTACCAACATCAGTGAAGGATTTGTTGAGATCGTTGCAATGGAAAATAATTTTAATTTCTTATATGTTTGGGATATTTTTAAATTATATCAGAAATTTAAAAACAATATAATTTAGAAATACTCATTAGTATTTAAATCTACCTCGAGTCAAATTCTTAAATTATTTGAAAATGCTAACTTGAAAAATATAGATACTTTTGATAAAATTTATAAGAAAAAAGTGTAAACGAGAGTTTCCTTTCATCACTAATTAAACCATAATTTTCATTTATTATTAATTATTTTCATAGGTTCTTTCATAAATACTGTTTATAGAACTTATTAACTCTACATAAATAATTTTACGATTTTTTATAGTAATTTATGATTCATATTTTTTTCTTATTTTGTTAGATCTTTAGGGTCATGATCCTTAATCCTATTAAAATTGTTTCAATTGAATCTTCTTACGAACAAATTTCGTACTCTGTTTAAGAATTCCACAAGTGCTTATCAAATCCTCATCAGCCTTCCTGGCCAGGTAGTCGTCCCTCTCATTTTCTTGGACCCCAACATATAATGGAATCTATAGAAAACAGATAGAGTGACTAGAATAAATCAGGACGAGAATGTGTAAAATGTACAGGCTTGTCCTTTCCCGTAATACAGTATTTTATTGAAGTATAGAAAAACTATGGACTGCTATAGGAGAAAAGATTGGTGTTCTATAGAAGCACAACTGTTTGTCAAAATTGAGACATCTTAAAGTTATCTCTCTATTTGGTACGAGTATTATAATACCTGACAGCAATAAACTTTGATTAAAGTCGGGATTCTTTATTTTAAATTCCGCAGTATCATCCACCGTCAGAATTCCCTCTTCACTTCTATCACTATATGTTATATCTTCAAAGAATATTTTATGATATCTTTTACAGTGTCCAGGACTTATTGTTTGATGAGACATGGATTCTTAGTATTTTTCTTTACATTAGTCAAAAGAGTCTCATGAACATAAATTCTCCCGAGTTACAATTTAATTCACAGATGATATACGGAATGAATTTCTTCATTTGTAAAGGGAAGTTCCAGCGCTTTTTCATAAGAAAAGGGATTAAGCTTCTTTAAGAGCTTGTTGTTTGTTCTAGCGTGAAAGTAAGAAGTTTTTCTATGCTGATCATTGTAACTTAAGAAGAGGTTGCTATTGTATTTTGAAAAAAGATGACTCCTTTTCAATGAAAAATGTTGCAAGTTATCCACATAGAGCGTTATATCATCTGAATGATTGGGACAAAATCCTGTTCTAATTCTAAAATCACTCATCTGAACATTTTATAGTTTATTTAGAATGGTACTGAAGCAAAAGCACAGGTGGAAAACCATACTTCATCATTGATCTAAAAAGTGAAACGTAAGCAAATCGGCGGGTACTATTATCAACTCCCCAGCCACTACCAGATATGAATTTAAGAAAATTTAGTCTTTTCTATCCTTGGATTTCAAGAATCTATATGCTTATTGTTTGCAATTTCTTGGTCTAAAGTGTACAGATATTTAGCATTTATAATTTAGCTTAATTGCGTTTTATTTCCAAAAATCGTAAGATTATAATTTTAGAGGTGCCTTTCAGTAGTAAAGAATGTTGCTAAGAAATTTGAAGTATTGAAAACCAACTTATGATACGCTGAAAAATATGAGCTTCTCCAATGCCACTATTTAGATTTTACTCAGTTGCACCAATATCTGAGTCAGAGTACCAGATGATAATGTTATTGGCAAAGATTGCCACTTTACATCTGTTATAGGTATCCATTTCAGTACTAGCAACATAACGAGGAAAGAAGATGGAATTTAAAATCGAGCCCTCCGGAATTTCCTATCTCAAGACAATTGGGTCATACGTGGAATTATTGTACTTACGTCTAATGGATCTAATCCACAGAAAATCTTAAATCCAAGATACCAAAAATTCAATAAAATGTGGTAATCGACAATTGCCACCAAACAATATCAGATACTCAAGACATATCCAATAGGAGAACAGCGTGTTGTTAGTATATTCCCTGTTCTGTGCATCTCGGATATTCTGGCAGAAAAACAAAATCTGGTCAATGGTATTATGAAACCTTCTTCTCCTTTGACAGTAAATCACCCGTATTTATATGGAACTTTAGCCTGGAGAGAATTAATCTCTCTCTGAGTTTGCAGAGAAAGGTGATCAATGCAATGGATCCATAAATCTCAAGGGTCTGACATTCTTACCTGATTTTGAGATGGATATAAATGCTTTCTTTAATCCATAAAAAAGACAACTAAGTCTCCAAGAGAGATTAAGAGAGCCTGTGAGAGTGTAAATGAATAAATATGATTGAAAACAAAATGCAGTGAACTGTAGAAAGTTTTATAAAGTTTAATGTGATACAGAACAAACATATGCTTACAACTAAGATTAAAGAGCAAGATTGCCACTTATATGACTGTAAGAAAAATGAAACAATTACATCTACTTACAAAAGTGACATTTACGTACAAATAAACATATAAACAAAATAATTTAGCATTTATCTACCTAAATGTCCAAAACGGTCATTCATAGTGTTATGAATATTGTCAGAACCAGATGATTGTCTCATATCTGTAACTTTTAATACAGCAATGAGTTCATTGAAAGGAAATTTATCAATGAAAGTAAGGTTACCAGTGCTGGGAATGCGCCAATTAGGAATGATTCTTTGGAATTATTTTTGACAATAGTATCGCTTTGATTAAAGATCAGTTTGATCTTTAAAAGAATAATATTTTAAATAATCACCCAAATTTTTGACTGCAATTCCGTCGTCAGGTGAGTGGTTTTTCTGTAATGAGCGAGAACAATGTTAAATGCCCCAGATAGAGACTAAATGTGACCAAGGGATTTGGCTAGACACCATAATTTTGTTTTATGAATTTTGGATCTATGTTGTTCCATGCCAACCTTTTATGATTAATGTATATAGCTGTGTAATGGCAGCATTAAATCTCTTGAATTCAACTTTGTCGGTACTGCTGTTACCACCACACCTGGAGATGCTTTGTATCGTGCATTTTTCTTTAGCAGGAAGGCTCTTTACTCAGGATTCTTAAATTGCAAGAAATATTTTAGGTGCCTTTAGTTATCTCCAAGAATGGACTCATAGGAAACTTGGAAAATATCTTGTTCGAGGGTATACCACTTCTAATTCAGATCGTCAATGAATGCCTCCGTATCAAGTGCTCTCTCAGTAAGCAGATTCCACTAATTGCAAATTTTCCTTTTTAAAATTCTGAATTCTCCTGTGAGCCTTAATAGTCTGACCATGACGTAGTATCTTTCACACATCATCACCACACACACATCATTGGAGTTGCTGGAGCTCCGTGGCTTAGGGACGTTAATATGTGACGTTCAAATTCCTTCTACTGATGTGACGTGAATATGGAGAGGTTGGTGACCTCGTCACCTGACCATGGTTCAAAATTACGAGGTACTTGGTGATGGGCAAGTATTTCAAATCCGTTAACTTAAAGGTACAGTCCGGGGTTCGTTTGCACCACTACCTACGTAGGTGAGCCATCCTAGACTTTATAATTATGATAATCTGCAAATTTATTAGAATGTGCTAGTGATATCAAGTATAGTCCAGTCATATTATATGTGAATTTCAGTTCTGACAAGAAAAATTTTCAAATCCTATTAAGTTTCATAGATGAAATACGAATGAGTAAGTGTATCATTGTTCAGAAAAATTAAAGCCTTATTGTCAGCAGCTTCTAAAAGATCACAGCCATTATTATTCGTTGAACATCCTTAAAATGAATGCTTGGAATCAAAATCATCAAGAAATGTGGAGATTTCATCAGCAAAATCAAATAATTCTACAAAAACATTTGCTATATTTGGTGGATTGTACGTGTTCAAGATATTAAATGTCCATCTCTTCCATGAAATCGAAATATCTTATAAATTTATTCAAAAAATTTTAACATTTTATGTTGGATCATAGAAAGTTTTTAATAAATATTATAAAATATTTGTGTTCTGATCGATAAAAGACTTATTAAAGCCAATTTAAATTAATTTTGTATAAATCATTTTAAACTATGGAATATATAAAAAAATCTTTATTTGAGTTATTCTAAGCTTTATATAAGAAAGGAAATACTTGAGAACATAAAGAAACACATGAAATCTAAAGGATTATAATATTTTAGACAAATTCATCACACTTTTAACTTAAATTTTATACTATTTGGATTCTCCCACAGTTTATTCTAATCATTTACTAGAATGATAAAATTCTAAAGAAGGAACAATGCTAAGACCGACGTTATGGTTTCAGCATCTATACGTTGTCTCCTTTCTAATCCTATTACCATTTTCATTGAACTTGTTTAAGCAGCTAACTCACCTTCTATTCAGAAGAGTTTTCTTTGCAATAGACTATTTCTTTTAGAAAATGATTATCTTCCAGATACGTCTTTTACTTGGTTCATTCAACAGAATAAATTAAAGGATTTGAAAAGGTTTTTATAAATAAAATTTGAATAAAATGATATTATAATACTAATAATCAGACTATAATATGCTAATTAATATGTTTCATATTAATACAATATAATGATCGTCTTATATTAATAATATTATTTCATTTCCAAAGTTTATCATAAAATTCATTTAAAAACATGCTCAAATCATAAAATATGAAGTACGGAAATTCTCTTATATTTTAAATTAACATATTGTAATCTATTGACGAGTACTATTTTGGAAAAAAAAATTAAGACGTCACAATTAAATTCTCTGGTATTATAAAATATTCTTTGTTCATAAAAATTATAATTATATCATTGAAAAAAATAATTCAAATGAATACTGCAAATTTGTATAGATAAACCTTTTTGGTTAAATTCTATACATCTTTAATTAATATACTGGGAATCATCAGAAAAGGATATTTCAAAGTTAGAATTAATTCAGATATTTGAGATTGCACTTACTATGTGTATCTAAGTGGTAAGAAATTTAAAAGTCCCATCCCATATTGTGGATATATATTTTTTATTCATAACAAAAAAAAAATTATTTTTCATGACTGATAATTTATTTCTTGTTCTTCTATCATTATTTGTCATGCATAATTCGGGAATCTAGAAACAATTTTCAATAAATATTTATTCTTTCACGAGTAAGATTTTAATAATTTAGGTTTTTTGTGACGTAAAATGATTATTTTTCTTTTATTAAAATATTCCTAAGGGAACTTCGTAATAAATATTTGTATAAAGGCAGTCATAATATTTTTTTGATTGCAGAAACTTATGCCAAACATTTGCAATATAATGCTGTCGTATAAAACATTTAAATAAACTTTTTCAGTAGAAGTGGTGAAGAAAAAATAAATGAAAAATCTATTGGCGCAACATTAATTGGCAGAGGATGGTAAATAAATATTACATAATAGATCATAAAGTAGTCACATCCTAAATTACATACACACACACATATATATATATATATATATATATATATATATATATATATATATATATATAACATAAAATAAAAATAGACTGGATAAGTAAGAATATTTTTTTAACTCCAATATTTTTATATTTTTATAAAGGATAATATATATTTGTTATAAAGTAAGACTAAAATAATTGAAGCGAAATTATTATTGTTAATTAGCATATTAATCATCAGTTGATTTACATTTTAATTTTAGCTGTATTACTTATAATTTCATGAATCCGAAATAGTTACTAATTGTTTAAGCAATCTAACGTTTTTTACTGCATTTATTTTGTTGACATCCATAATTTACTTTATGCAGGGAAAATCTTTCATCTATGTGAAACTTGTTCAGGAAATCAATATCTTTTTTTATCTAAAAATTATATTTTAGCATGGATTAATCTACATCTATCGATTTTAGTTGAAAGATAGGATTCTTTTGCCCTTAAAAGATTAAAACTTTTGAAAGAACAACACTTTTTTATGCTTGTTAAGTCAATTTAATTTTGTTAAAGTTATTTAAAACTATTGATAAGACTGAAGGTTTTAAGAAATCAGACATTCAATGTGCTTCCCAAATTTATTTAGTAAAACGTATTTTTTTACATTTTAGGAAACCTTAATGTTGTGTATTTAAATCTTAAATTTAAATTTTTAAATATACTATATGTAAGAATTTATTATGTTGAGTTTAAATATAAATTGTTTAATTAATTGTAATGTTTAAATACATTTGTTAAGATTTTGCATTCAGTATAAATGCACATATTTCTAATTTTCTAATTTTTTAAATTACAAGTATTAAATTAAGCAAATTTAACTATTTTTCACCAAGATATAGAAGGCAGTGAAGGAGAATTTTTAGAATTAAATCAGATAAATTTTATTAAAACATTCTTGTTATTATGCATTTAGTCTAAAAAAGTTAAGAAATAACATTTTCTTCGAAGCTAATCATAAAACTTGACAACAACAATAAAATTTATAGTTCATCTAAATGATTAAAACGAGCTTATGAAAATTTATGCAAAAAAACACCAGCTACCTCCTCTTTTTGGTAGAAAGAATGTGGTGTATATAAGTGGGAGAAAAATATACACAAACATCAAGCTTTCGTTAGTACGAATATAATGTTTTTTTGTTTTGATTTCAAACGTTTATTAGCGGCCTTGTTGACAATAGTCAGTGAGGTTCCATAGTGTCTGAGAAAAGCCATTATCTCCATTTCTTAAGTGGTGATTATTAAGCGGCCTATGGATGGAAATGGGTATGGGACAGGTTGATCTATCTATGCGCTACAGTATGTCTCACCTTGTGGTCAACCGCCTCTGGGATCAATATAAAACCTAAGATTTTGTTTCTGGAAGACCGGTTCCAGTCCGATCACGTGCTACAACTTTTGCACATAACACAAGATCCGAAGAATTATTTTTTTACCTTAACTTGTTGCATACCACTCTATCGCATTAGGAAGAATATCCTTTTGTACTGAGCAAAGCAATCCTCACGAGGCAGGTCTCCATATTTCTATATTAATCATGCAATCCCACCACATGTGTGTGTCCTCATCAACGGTTGACGCCCATGGACAAGAGAAAACGTTTCTTGGATCTGACATCGATGGGCCTTTGTACTTTTTACAGATGAGTGTAAAATTCACACGAGGGAGTGATTCAGAGCTCAGCTGAAGGGAGTAGTTATCATCAATCCAACTCTATGGAAAGACACAGGTGTTGGGATAATAGTTTTAGGAAGGATTTCATTTGTTGGTTACAATGACCTGCATATGTTCCAGGAAAGAACTGTGAATGATATGAGATATCGGGATGATATCCTTGATACACATGTTCCCATATGTGCCCATAATTGGCAATGATTTCATTCTGATGGATGAAAGTGCATAACTTTATAAAGTTCTAGTTGTTGAAGATGCTTTTGAGGCCCTTCTTTTGAACGTATAGCATTTCTAGTTCGATTGGTTGATAGGAATCCCATAAAGCTTTTGCGAATTATATTACTAGACAGGTTGCTGCCTTAAGTCCTCCTCCAAGGTCTGTAATAAAGGCAAGAAGCAGCTTACTTCGTTTCTGGTCTTCACTTCCCAACCTAATTGACAGCATGGTAAGTCAATGATGCTAATACTGTATGTAGCTTCGGGTTTGTATTGACTGAAAGTCGATGAAACAAAATTCGCAAGCTTTTTATTCCTTGCAAATTGAACAAAATACAGAAAATTCCAGGAGTAGAAATCACAAATCCACTGATCTAATACAGCTAATACTATAGGAAACAGCTTCCAATTACAGAAAGTTCCAATATATCAGACAAACAACAGCTTCTATGCTCTAAGCTGGCATTCAAGACTGAACGTCTTTACTAACTTCTCACTGCCACAAGAAAAACTCATAAACTGAATCTGTCCGTGGAATGGTGGTATTTAGAGCCTACTCGGCGTAAAAGTCTATGTCTTTCTCCAAGGTTCTTGAAGATTCAAGAATCTCGCTCTATAATGGCATTAAAGATAAAGTGGCGGAAATTTCCATAACTATCTATTTCTCGCCAAATCTCGCCAAGTCACCAAGAATCTCGCAAAATCGCCAATTATTTGCGAAAATAAACAAAGAAAAAAACTGATTACTTGCAATCAGTTGCGAAATGAAAATTAGCAATTCACATTTGAGTCCATAAATTTAATTCATACATACTGGATGTTAAATCTTTCTTCCTATTTAAAATTTTAAACTATTTGTAACAGCATATATCTTAACGATTTTTTGTTTGGATTCCAGGAATGTGGATAAAATGTTAAATCAAATTTCTTGTCATTCCAAACATTTATCACTCTTAAAATTCACAAATTAGGGAAATATAAAATATTTGGTTATAAATATTATTGATTCAGTAATAAAAAAAATTATATACTTATAATATGAAAAAAATGATTAAGTGATTAATATTCAATTGCTTATTTATTTCACATTCTCAGTATATGTTTGAAAACTATACCACTGGAATGAAACATTTTTACTTATTTTTGTCAATTTAATTTATTGCATATTTTTAGAGATTAATTACAACTGCTCACCTCAGTTTTTGTCATGAATTAAAGAAAATTTTACATTCCCTTTCAAATTATATCTTTTTTTAAAAAAGAATAACTTTCCTTTAGTCTAAGCATTTAAATACAAATCCTTATTAATAAACAGATACCATTTATATTCATATTGCTTCATTACATAACTTATTGCTGTAATTTTATTCATAAAAAATATAAATTAGCTAATATATATGTTTAAAACAAGGTGATGTTGTAGTAGTGCTTTACTTTTATAGGACACAGGTCGGATGCCCAATCCTCGAGACGAGCAAGTTCGATTCAGCTTACATCCCTTCAGCGATTAAAAAAAATGAGCACCAAGCTGTCTTGAGAACTAAGAAAAGGAAAGTTTGCGTTAAGTTGAGGACCTAACAGGGACACATGCTTCACAACCCAATACCCTTGATCAAAAAAGCAGATAGCACTTTAAGACTTGGCGCCATTAAGGTGAGGGAGCAGCTGAGTTTATGTATACAAATTAACAGTTACCAGATGGTCAATATTATAATCTGTGTGTGATTTTATTAACATTTCTATATAAAAACAAATAAAAATAAAATCGTAAGAAAATACATTATGAAAATTAAATCAATTGTGGAATTATTAATGATATTTATTTTCTGTAATTTTTTAATTAAATTTTTGATGAACATATTTCGTGACAAATCAGAATCTTGGAATCACATTCCTTCGTTAATAACAGAACGTAGGATTTTGGTTGAATAATTTCTATATCATATTAATCACTTTGCTTAGATGAAGGGAAATATTTTAGGAAAAATTTCCTCAAAACGTGGAATGCCAAATATGAAGTTAGATTTTCGATGAGAAATAACGAATGATCAACACTTTATGCAGATTCTTCAGAAGAAAATAATGGAATCCGTGTATTGTTTTCGCATTTCGCAACATTTATTAAAATTCTCTTAGCGAATTCATAAATAAATAAAAGTTGGATAATGATTTTGTAAATTAAATGTTATGCATATGTTTCTAAAAGTTATTTACTCTGAAGTATTGTATCATTTGAAAAATAACGACAAAACATTGCTTATATTGCTTAGGAAATTAGTGTTGTCTAGAATGAATATTTGTTTACAATATTCTTTGGAAGTTGAATATATATTCATCAAAATAACAATAATATTTATTGCTTATTTCAAAGATGATATGTAATGTAAAATAAGGGGGGGGAATACAGTAAATGTTAAGATACTTTATTCTTATTTTATAGTTATACATACATACAAATGCAAATATATATATATATATATATATATATATATATATATATATATATATATATATATATATATATATATATATATATATATATATATATATATATATATATATATATATATATATATATATATATATATATATATATATATATATATATATATATATATATATATATATATATATATATATATATATATATATATATATATATGTATATACTGACTTTTAGTGAGCGAAATACATCCCAAAAATTAGTTAATTTGTTAGATTTACAGAATTTTTTATTTATTTTGCTATAAACAGAGTTTTGTTAAGATTGCAAAAGATATTTTGCACTCCATGGCCATATTTTCATGACAACATTGAATTTAAGAAGTTTTAACTACATATATTACATTTTGCTACGAACTATACATACTTTTGGGGCAAAAGTGTGAAGTTTTTCTTTTACTTAATATATATATCCTTCACAATTAACTTTTTGTTTATCACTAATTTTAAAATACGTAGTTGAACAATATGTGCTTTAGTTTATTTAATATAAAAATACTTTGTTCAGTTATATATCTGTAGGCTACAACAAAATTAAGGAAAGTTTATAGTTTAATAGATTTTCCAGACAAAATTATGAACAGTTTATTAAAATAACTTCTGAGGAAGTATTTATAAATATTTATATATGTACTCATAGAAATGTAAAAAGGATAAATAAATGATTTTTTGAACAAAACATTAGTTTTAATTTTAAATATTTCCTTTCTTTTGGATATGTTTTAAAAAACATTAAATATTTGGGAGCATTTTCCCAAAATTGCTTTTTATATTTTCGATACAAATTGTTTTCAACATAAAAAATAGATTTTGAATTTTTAGAGTAAATATACTAAATAAAAATTACTCTCAACTTTTAAAAATTTATTTCAACTTTACGAATATAACGTTTAATTAACTTTATTAGAAATGCATAAAAAGAACTAATTATCAATCTTTAATCTATTTTAATTAGTTCAAATTTTTTAAATGATAATTCAAATATAAAATATTTCTGGAAATAAAATTTAGAGTATGATATCGAAATAAACTACACTATTAAACTACATATTAAACATGTCAAGCTATCCAAATACAATAGATTGATGGAAATTTGAATGTAGTTCAGTTATTTATATAATATATATATTAAGTTTAAATATTTAAAAAAAAAGTTCACATTTATATTATTGTTTATATAAAAATTTTCACATTTAATTAAAATGGGAAGATAAATAAACAAAATTTTTAATTAGAAAAAGTATGAAATTGTATTATAAGGAATATATTAACTCTCAAAAATATGAACTGCGTCATAAACGATAAAAATTTCAAATTCACCATATACATAAAAGTAAATATACTTGAATTCTACAATAGTTAGTAATTTTATGAGAAATATACTATCTTTTTTTTTTTTTTTTAAAAAAAAAAACAATTTTAATTTCATGTTTACTGCTTGATTTATTTGATTTAAAAAAATTAGCATTTTTTTATTTTGGTATTAAATTGTAATGATAAATTAATATCTGATATGTGAAGTACATGAAATGGATCTCCTTTAATACATTTTCACGTGCAATCTGTTAAAATTGATATTATCTCTTTCATTGTTACTGACAATGAAATATTAAGTATCCGAGTCATGTAATTATAATGATAGAGTACAATAACCGTGTCTATGGTAACCAGGTTGATGCGAAGGGAACGTAACACAAAGGCAAGGGTGAGGAATTCGTCACCATTATGATCGAGTTAAATACCTTTTCCTTTAACTTTTTAATCTTGGTTAATACATTATAACTAATATGTCATATAAATGATTATAAATATTAATTAGGTAACTGAATGAAAGTTAAATGTTTTCATAAAAAATCATAAACTTAAAAATAACTTTAAACTTTTAAATTCCTTAAAATATGTATTACAAATAATTAAAATTTATGATTTTGTTTGAAAAGGTTAACTATTGTTAGCTTTTGTGGCTGTGTATCGAAAAGGTTAACTATTCTTTCAATCACGATCTTTTTTGTCTGTTATTCATTTAATATACAGTTAAAATTTAATTAAGTGTAATGATTTGATATACAATTGACGGTTAGAATTTATTTGTATGCATTTCATTAAACTTCTGAAGTGAGTAATGATATTCATCTCTGTGATTTGTTTCATAGATGCCCAGTGGTTAAAATATAAAGGAGTAGAAGTTTCTGGCCTTGTTGTGGTGAAAATGATAGGTTAGTAACACAGTGGCAGCATTTTTTTCTTAAAAAAAACTTTACTTCTATTTTATAAATAGTTTGCACAAACTTTGTATAATGTCTATCAAACAGAAAACATATATACAAGTATTGAAAGATTTAAATTTGATTATAACTTTTGAGTTTAATTCATTCTGTACTGATTGCAGTTTTTCATTTTGTATCAAATAATTTTTAAATTATGAAATAGAAATTTCACTCTGAGTAAAAAATGAATGAAAGGAAGGAAAACATATTACGATTTTTTTGCGACCGATGTTAGTTGTCCAGATTCTGAAGTATGTAATGCATTGGCAGTTGTTACTTTACTGATGAAAGTTGAAGTTTCAGTGGAATAAACAAATTCAGTTGTCTTGTTGAATTTTAGAGATTTGATAGTATGTTAAATATTGAGGGTAAGATTGGATGAAATAAACACTGCTAGGTTTTATCTCAATTTACTGTTCTATATACATTCAGAGAAAAAACGAGCTTCAAGTTTGTGAAAAACTTCTGTAATGTTTAGAGTGATTATACTCTATAAATATAACAACGCCATTTCTTGTAGATCATCCGACCATGTAATTGTGATTTAAAAGATACACCTTGATCTAGAAGACCTAGCTTAGAGTTTTAGCAAATTTAAAATATTCATCCAGTCAAACTCATATTACACTACACAAGAGATTAAAAAACATGGAAAAACAGTCAAGAAATTTTCACGTCTCAATAAAAGAAAGATATGTTAAAAGCCATAAAACAGAATTTCTCGTAAAACAGAATAACTCGAAAATGAATTTCAATTCTCGAAGATGTAATATATTAGGGAGTGACAAACCTACGGATATTTGAAAGATTATTTGGGGCTCTCTATAAATGTACCCGAGTTCCTTTTTCATTTTTGTGTTATTATATTTTTAAAAAATATTATTATTATGCATGTATTTCAAAATGTGTTTTAAATTACTGACAACAAATATAAAAGACCAAGTGAGACTTTGTAAAAAATTTCACATATGTCCAAGTTAACAATGATATGAGATTCACACAAGCACGCACGCACGCACTCACGCACGCACTCACGCAAGCACGCACGCACGCACGCACACACGCACGCACGCACACACGCACGCACGCACACACGCACGCACGCACACACGCACGCACGCACGCACACACGCGCACGCATTCACGTGCACGCACTCACGCGCACGCACGCACACACGCGCACGCACGCGCACGCACGCACACACGCGCACGCACGCACGTACACGCACGCACGCACGCACGCACTCACGCACACGCACGCACGCACTCACGCGCACGCACGGACACACGCACACGCACGCACGGACGCACGCACACGCACACATCGAAAACTGAGTGAACGAACTGGAAAATATGCGTAAGCGTCCCGTAATCAACGGTCTCCAGACCGATTAAAAACAAATTAAAGGGACAGGGAAGAAAGCCCAAATAAAGAGGAAAGATAAAATAGCAAAGTGTGTACACTTAGTTTTCAAATTAAATTACAAAGTTTTTTTTTCTAAACACTAAAAATTTTGTCTTTTTTCTCGAAACTAGAAACATTTTTTCAATATTAAACAAGAATAAGTCAATGAGTATATAAAAAAGCAAAAAGAAATATTGACGGAATTTCAAAATAAATTTGCAAAACTTGAAACATGTTAAATCGTCTCTTAACTTTTTTCATAATCCATTTGAAATTAATATAATTCTTGATAAGTTTTCCATTTCCAATTTACCATGACCCAAAAGCATCTAGATAATTTGAATTTAAAGATATGCAAGAAAATCGAGCTACAATTCAAATATAAGTCGATATTGACTGCTGAAATTTGGATATTTATACCAAAGTCGAACTGAATTAATAAAGACTTCTGGTCAAATTATTTCAATAGTTGGAATATTATAATTATGTGAATTATTTTATTCCACTTTAAATTCGTGAAATCCAAACACAGTGATCAGTATTAACTAACCATCATATCCAACAACTACTGAGAAGTGATGCCAATCAATTATTCAACAAATTTTAAAGATATACCAAGAGAAGTAAATTAAAAATTAAATTTTTAGTATTTAAAATCAATATACATATTTTGTACTTTTATTTACGCGTTTTCAATAAATATATTTTCTGAAAAATTTGTTTCTAATACCTTTTTTGCATGCCTTTAAAATAACGTATTTAATTTCGTCTCGCGAAATATTTCCAATTTTGAAAAAGAGCTCGGACTCTCATGAGGCTTGGCCACCCTTGAAATATCTATCATATTCTCATAAAATGTTAAGAAATTCCTTTGTTTGAAACGAATGAGAATTAGTGAAAAGTGAATTTTTGAAACAATAAGATGCTAAAGCCTTCTCGTGGTGACGATTTTCTGTCAGTTTTTTTGTAAATCAGAATTATTGCTCTCAGTGTGGTTGGATTGAAAAGCTTTGATATTTCCGAGCTGCAATCAAGAAATGGAACAATTATTTCGGAAGCAGTTCGATTTAAAATATCATTTTGAGTCATATATGGCATGTCAATTTTGAAAAACTAATGTGCCACATAGTAGGTCAACATGAGACATCATCAAATATATTGGAACTTGAATTAGATGTATTACGCAAATTAATATACTTGTATTGATCTTTTCCAAAATACTTACAAAGAAACACATTAAATTATGATGAGAGTGTAAATCAGTACCTTTCTATGTGAAGAAGTGTGTGAAATTTAAATAATGATGATAAGCAGAAATAAATATGTATAATCAATTGAATTCAAAGTTTCACAAAAGAATTCAACTTGAAAATTCAAAAAGATGATTTTTTATTTGTAACCATTAAATTTTATTTCGTGATTTGCAGAACGAATTTTCTATTTATTTATTCAATATGGAGTAATACCAGTGTTTAACTTGTGTAACATTTTACAATATTAAAAAATATCTTTATATACAATGCTTCTAATAATATAAAATATTTATTTTAACTGTATTCATTTACTTATATGATTTCATTTTCTTGAATTTCTGAATTTCTTGTCCCACTTTTAAAGGAAATATAATGTTGATGCAGTAAAATTTAAATTTGTGCAATTTTATTTGTTCAAAAAATCGTTTTAAATCAGTTCTTTTATTAATGATACAGCATTCTATACGTCTTCAAAAATATTTCTGATTTTATTACTATTTAATAATGACGTTTTGCGTTGGGGTTTTGTTGATATTTTTCAGCATATTTAAAAATGTATAATAAAGGTATTTTTGAACATTTTATGAATCAAGATTTTAAACTACATTAGAACTTAGATTATTTGAATCTCTTTCAGAATTTCAGAAAAATAATTTAGACTTAAAAGAGAAAGAAAATAAGAATAAGGAAAAATTTCAGAAAAGGAAAGGTAAGAGAAGGGAAAAGATGGAAATGAAAGAGAGAGAGCGAGATGTGTCAGTCGAAGAATTATTATTTATTATTTACAAATGCCTGTCGTTTGGTCACTAAGTCATTAGACCACAGAGTCTCCAATATCTTACAACACGACAAGAAAAAACAGATAGTGCAGAGCACTCGTTTATAAGTGAAGCAGTCATAACCAGAATTACAAAGATATGTCCAGAATTACAAAGATATGTCCAGAATTACAAAGATATGTCCAGAATTACAAAGTCATGTCCAAAATTACAAAGAAAACACGCAGGGGTAGTCAACAATGTTAAAACGGAAGAGATGGGCAATGAGACAGTCGTGACCAGTCAAATTCTATATGTAGCAACTGCAGTCGCTCGAGGGAAGTCAGGAATGGTGTGCGGAGCAGAGACGAGTACAGTCCAAGGCTTGCCATTCGAAAGGTGCAAAACAGTGTTTCTCAACCTTTTAGTATTAACGGCCCAATTTTCAATCATATTTTCATCACTCCCCCTCCTCACCGCATACAATAAAATGTATACAATAATAATGTTATTTGAGTATTTTGGTGCTAAACCTACACTATAAGCTTAATTATAAACTTTACAAATTACCAAGAATACGAAAATTTATTCACATTTTGCAACATTGATCCTCAGCATTGAAAAAACAAGAATCCTATGCCTTTTTATTGCTCTTGCGTCTTACATGTCAGGCATTCTCACGGTTTTGCTTGAAGTTTCGATTGGTCTGGAATTTGTCTGGTCAGCTTAAAAGTTAAGTTAGGAGCGTGCGCAGATGTGAACAAATGTTTTCTCATAGGGCGAAGGAGAAAGCTCTATGTCGCCAATTTCAATTCTAGACAATCTCATTCGAGTCGATCCTTCTATCGCTATTGAATATATTCTGAATGTGTATGTTATATATATTTTCGTGCAATTGCAATTCACCGTACTAAATATTCGCGGCAGCAGACTTATGCAGAATCATGGATAAATTTTTAAGCAGGCGTAAGCGAGCAATAGACGATAGACAAGCCTCAACACGACAGACGAGCGTGGTTACGAAAATAAAATCAAGAAAATATTCTTAAGAATACTTAAATTTTGGGTTCACTAGTACTGAAGAAGAATGTCCCTTGTGTATAATTTGCTCAAAAATGTTGGCGGCAGATAGCATGAAACCTAATAAACAACATTTAGAAACGCTTCATAGTGAGTACGTAAACGAACCCAAAGAATTCTTAGAATTATAATTAAAATCATATGAAAGGTGAAAATCACTGTTTAAAAAACTTTGTGAAATGAAAAATCTTTAATTGCCTCTTACAAAGTTTCATATAAAATAGCCACAGATGTAAAAAGCCTGACACCATTGATGAAGAGCTTATTTTACCAGCAGCAATTGAGATTGTAGAAATCATGTTTGGAGATAATTTTGAAAACAATTGCAGTCTATACCTCTTTAAAATGATACTGTTGCCCGTCAAAATGCTAATATAGCTGAAGATGTAGAGTGTCAGATTTTGTCAAAGTTGCGTGACAAATTGTTTTCAATACAACTCGATGAGGCAACAGATAATAATAAAGGTGCTCATTGCATTGCCTATATTAGATTTTGTGATGATTTGTCAGCAGTAGAAGATTTACTTTTCTGCAAATCAATAGAACTCAAAGCAACAACACTCGCATTATTTGCTATCTTAAATTATTTTATGAACGAAGAAAACATAGAATGGAAAATTTGCGTCAGAATATGCACCGACGGTTCTCGTTCTATGTCCGGAAGTTTCCAAAAAAAACCAAAAGACAATTGAGTAATAAATCACTCTTTTTGGGCAGGAGTGGATGATGAGTTTTCTGCACTAAAAACAAGGGCATTTCGCATTCTACTCCATTTTCAACGTCTTACCATTGTGAAACTGGATTTTCTGCGGTGGCTTCTTTGAAGACAAAATATAGATTTCAGCTAAATATAGAAAAAGAACTGAGAGTGTCTATTTCTAATATTAAACACTCCTTCAAAAAACTTTGCTCTAAAAGACAGGCCCAAAGAAGTCACTAATAATTATTAAATTTGTTTTTAATTTAGTAAGATGTTTTAATTTAATAAATTATTTATTAAATATATCGAAATGTATTTTGTTTTGTTTGGGTGTGTGTTCTTTCCTTTCAGTCACTTAATCATTTTTTAAATAGCATTTTCTCTTGGATATGCTCGCGCCTTCTAGGGGAGCACGCCCCACAGGTTGAGAATCACTGGTGTAAAGCAGTATCACGGCGAAAGCGCTTGAAGATTCTAGAAATTTCAAGTTTAGATTAATGGAATCTCAGTTTCACAAGGGGTTTCTGCAGAATTCAGGAAGGACACTTTAGTAGGGATTCTCTCAAGTGTTGAACAAATCAGCCCTAATTGGAGAACTCGGTGAAAGCTGTAGCATATTTAGTGTTAACCCGGGTGCACTACGAGGAGGACTACTACGTTACGTTGAAGAATTATGAAATATTCTTTTGTAAATCCCTCGATGTTTAGAAATTAGTGCTGAAGATAATGGAGAATAGATTAAATGTGAGACCTTAGATTTCTAATTGCAAATTATGGTAAATTTGCTTAAAGTTTTGATTAGAAAGATGATCATAATGCTCAAGTTAAAACAGATACGAGACCATCAGCTAATGAAACCTATTCCAGCTTAGAAACTGCTTTGCCGTGGATTGATTATCAATCCGAGTTTGACCGCGCAAGCAAATTCTTACAATCAAACAGATGTGCAACTCTAATGCTTGAAAATGAATAAAGACAGTGAAATAGCTTACTCTGATTGAAACGTTTAGAAAGGAATGACTGCATTTACATATTGTCTATATATGCATATTTTTTTAGTTAATGTAAAGCATTTTTAAGAGACTTAACATATAAAAGTGTTGCATTTTCATTTAATTGATTAAAAGTTATTTTTCTTTATAATTATGTTGTTTTTTCCATTTTCAATGTACAATAATTAATTAAAATACTCCTTTTTTAGAAAAAAAATCCAACTATCCAAATATTTGATATTCCTTTAAATATAATGTAAATAGAGAAAGTTATAACTAAAAAGGATGATTCATATGTAATTAGATAGAGGTAAACTAGATGCGATAACCTCATTCAAACAATGTATATATTTATTAATCAGCATTTTTTCTTTTAAGAGAAAATGTGGTATTTCAAAGCATTTTCAAATTTAGCAATCAATATAAGTGGATATAGAAATAACTTGTTATAGTTATGAACTTAGATAAAAGGTATGATTTAACTGTGTATCTAATTTTAATATTATTTTATTTGTAACAGATTAAATAAAAAAAAATAAAATAAAATAAATAAATGTGTGAATTTTTGAAATTAAATCAGTTTAACCTCGAATTTAATTCATGTTATTCCACGTTAAAATCAAGTTTTTATCATTTTAAAAGTAGAATTTAACCTAGTATTATCATCTTAAAAATCGATCCATTGACAAAAATAACAACGCATTTCTTGTCTTAAGATTCGCTTGTTGAGATTACTGTATGTACAGAAAGCATTTTTCAAATGTATTATATTTAGATTATGTTTTAGATATTTTTTGAAAAAAATATATAATTTAATTTTTAAATTATGGAAAATGATGAGTTTATAAATTTTAAGGAACAAAATCAACTGCTACCGCTTTCCCGAATCAAGTTCTTAAAATCATATGAAAATCAGACACTTATTATGGAATATTAATGTCATAGTTATATAAATATTAATTTTATTACTGCATTATATATTAACACAAAAGTTTTTTCATTTTTTCTAAAACTCCACTAAAAGTATATAATTAGTTGATGATCAGAGATAAAAATGAATAACTACTTTTTAATGGATATTTATTTTTCTGGTTTAATTTATATGTATTTATATAATTTATTTTATCAATGTATTTCTGGACTTCCGATTTCTCTTTTTCATTACTGCTTAAAACAGGGAAAATTAAAGTAAATTATTTTAATGAAATTATTATCTTTTAATATTTTTATGCTCTTGTCTTATTTATTTATATATATATTTTTTTTGCAAAAAAAGGAGTTGTAGCACTTATTCATATAGATTGATAACTTTTTCTCCATGACATGCCTTTTCACCAAAAGAAAGTTTTTCGTAAATTAAAAACTTCATATTAAATTATTTCTTATTAAGATTCTGTGCACAAAACCAAATACAATATTTTTATTGATTTTTGTCCTAATGTTATATATTAATTAGTATTGTGTATAAATAAACCAGCTTGGTAATTTAATATTTACCTCAAAAGAATTAAGAAGTAAATTCAATATAGAAGAACATTTAAATTGAACATTTATGTAATTCTTATAAATAAAACGGTAATACTATGTTGAAACATTTTAACACTAATTTTTATAGGAAAATTAGCATATAATATTTTCATATTTTATTTCAGTTTCAGGATGATCCATTAAGTAGTTGTTAAAAATTACTCATTTGTATTTTATCTATAATTTTATAGGATTTGAGTTGACCTAGCAATAATGCTTTTTTTAACTGAGAGTTTTTGGAAACAATGATCCTTAGATTAAAACTTATTAAATAGAATCAAAAAATTAAGACATTTTGTAAAACACTTCATGATAACCAGATAATCTCCAAGTGAGAAAATATTTTTAAATGTAGCCACACACCAGAATTCTTGAAATTAATAGGTTTACTAATGTCTGATATGATTTGCTATTTTTAAAAGTTTTTTTAAATTCTCAAATGTAGATATACTCCTTTATTTTAAATAATTGTGTAACTTTTAAAATAGGAGGACTTTTTAAAATGTAGTATAAGTCTTTGTGGAAACATTTGTTTATCAAAAAGTTGGAATATGTTAGTGTTTCTTTTGTTCTGAATTACAAGTAACATAAAGTGATCTGAATTGAAATGCATTTCAAAAAAGAGTTAGAAATCAATAAGGTTTCTTTTTAGGAATGTAATACTCTATAAAAATCCTTACATCGTAATACTTATAGATATTTGTGAAACATTCTATTTCTTAAGAATTCATACAGAGTGAGGGGAAAACAGTTTTACCTACATGAATATTGTGCTTGAAATTCACTGATAGGGTAGTAAAATTCATCTATTTTATTCCCAAGCAGCAATGTAAATCAAACATGTTACTTTGCATGCAAAATTCAGTTTCACAAAGAGAAGTTGGGAGTAAATGATGCAGAAAATAAATTCTACGATATTACTTTCTTTGAATACAAAGGAATGCCTAAGTTAGATTTCTGATTTTCTATTTTTGAAATTGGAATTCTAAATGAATTCTTAAAATAAAAAATGGAAAACCTGAATCAGCAAAGAATGAACTGATTTAAAATTTAAAATTAACAATTGAAAATGAGTTGAGAGTTAAAATATAATAAAATCAACTCTACAAAAAGTTTTCACAATTAATAAAGGAAAAAAGGAAAACCTGAATCAGCAAAGAATGAACTGATTTCAAATTTAAAAAATAGCAATTGAAAATGAATTGAGAGTTAAAATCTCATAAAACAATTCCAGTACAAGTTTTCACATTTAATAAAAGAAAACATGAGTCAACAAAGAATAAACTGATTTCAAATTTAAAAAATAACAATTGAAAATGAGTTGAGAGTTAAAATCTCATAAAACAACTCCAATAAAAGTTTTCACATTTAATAAAGGAAAACATGAGTCAACAAAGAATGAACTGATTACAAATTTAAAAAATGCAATTGAAAATGATTTTAACGTTAAAATCTCATAAAACAACTCTAGGAAAAGTTTTCACGTTTAATAAAGAAAAAAGGAAAACATGAGTCAGCAAAAAATGAACTGATTTTAGATTTAAAAAATAACAATTGAAAATGAGTTGAGAGTTAAAATCTCATAAAACAAATCCAGTAAAAGTTTTCACATTTAATAAAGGAAAACATGAGTCAACAAAGAATGAACTGATTTCAAATTTAAAAAATAACAACTGAAAATGAGCTGAGAATTAAAATCTCATAAAAGCAGCTCTAGTAAAAGTTTTCACATTTAATTAACGAAAAAGGAAAACATGAGCCAACAAAGATTGAACTGAATTCAAATTTAAAAAATAACAATTGAAAATGGGTAGAGTCGAAATTTAATAAAAGCAATTACAGTAAAAGCTTTCACATTTAATAAAGGAAAAAATGAGTCAACAATGAATGAACTGATTTCAAATTTAAAAAATAACAATTAAAAATGAGTTGAGAGTCGAAACCTCATAAAAGCAATTCCTGTAAAAGTTTTCACAATTAAAAATGAAAATTAATAAAAAAATTTGTCAATAAATAAGAATCCATAATGTAGATATTAGATATATATATATATATATATATATATATATATATATATATATATATATATATATATATATATATATATATATATATGCACAGTTAAGTACATTAAAAAGTACATTTTCTTTAGCTATAAAGATCTTAATTTTTTTTGCGTTTGCATAAACTCTTTTTTTTTTTTTGAACTTGTTAAATACTGCTTGGGCAAGTAAAATAAATACTACGTTCGTGTATACTTCACTAATATTTTCCAAATTGTTTAAAATTCAATAAAGCTTCTAAAGCTTCTTTTAATGGATTTCACACCTCTTATTTCCTGCATATCAGCTAATACATAGTTATTAAAATAATTAAAAAGGAGAGAATTTGGTGAACTTAATATATTATAAGTAGTATACCTTTGGAAAAATATTTACATACACATTTTCATGCCTTACGTCAAAAATTGCAAAGTCATCTAGATATATATCAGAAAAGTCCTCATCCATTTATGATAAATGTTGATATTTTTATGAAATATGTTTTCAGATAATTTCAATAGTCTATTTCTGTTATAAGCACTATTGAAATAATTCCAATTACGAATGAAATTTCTATACCAAAATAAAGGATTATTTTAATAAAATTAAACTCATATAAAATAGTTTTCTTTCAAATATTTGAAAAAATATGCAATAAATTTAGTCTAAAATTATATTGTTAATATAAATTTCTTTTTAGTAAATTTCATAACAATTATATATTTTTAACTTAGAAGTACATTATTTTTAAATATGTTCTTAAGTATCTGTGTTTAAAAATATACGTGAATTCGTATTCATATAAACTAGTGTTTGATTCAAATAATAAAT
Source organism: Latrodectus elegans (assembly GCA_030067965.1). Taxonomy (NCBI): domain Eukaryota; kingdom Metazoa; phylum Arthropoda; class Arachnida; order Araneae; family Theridiidae; genus Latrodectus; species Latrodectus elegans. The sequence goes on along the minus strand of CM057821.1, from coordinate 22,028,751 downwards.
ACTGCCAAGACTAGAACTAAAGGATTGTATCTATTAGAAAAAAAAGTTCAGCACATTAACTAATACACTTCTTAATAAATTTCGCCGTAATTTGAGAATCAGAACCACTCAGAGAAATAAGTTGCTGTTATAGAAGAAAATGAGATAAACTTTCTTTTTCAATCCATGAAGCGTGAAACTTTGTAGAAATTCCTCGCACGTAAGCTCAGGTTTTCGATAAATGAATAAATCCGTGAAAATGAGAGTGAGAGTCACGTTGTCAACAGAAACTTCAGAATATGAATTTTACATGCTGTTAACAAATTGAAAGCGAGTTAAAATTATTTAATAATTGTTTTTGATTTAGTTTCCTGATTTATTCACAAATTCAAAATAAATATTTAAAGATAAAGTCTTTATTCATTTTCATTTTATTTTGATTATAAATAACAATAATAATAAGGGTATATATATATATATATATATATATATATATATATATATATATATATATATATATATATATATATATATATATATATATATACACACACACAATGGAGTGCAAAAATTAGCATAACAGCGAAGCGTGAAACAAACAGGTAGATCGGACCGAAATATCAATTAAAAGATAGACTACGTTATAGGTACTCAAGGGCATACTCAAATTACGCAACATGACTTAAAGGGGGATGGGTGTAAAGCAGCCTGGTGGCGTACGTTCAGCGTTTCTGTGAAAGCTATTGCACTGCGTATATCAGTTTAAATGATGTAGAGCTGCTTAATCAGTGTGAAAAAATGAACAGGCAACTTCGTAGACGATATCTAGATAACTTTCGCGAGGTCGAATCATTGGAAAGATTGAGGAAGGTCGAAGAGTGACAAATGTGGCGGCGGAGTTTGGAATCGCTCACAGCATCGGTTCACAAATCTGCAAAGCATTTCAAACTACAGGAACAGCTGACCGAAACTTCAGCCGTGGTTGTCCATGAGCAACCACGACAGTCGACGACCGATATATGGTCCTACAGGCAAGAAGGAACAGGCTGCAGGCGACTGGAAATCACGAGTTACCCCCAACAGACGATTGGACGACCGATATTACTCTTTACAATCGCCAGGAAGCTGTACAATTGTGGCCTATTCTCACCATGACCTGTTCGTTGTGTACCATTAACATCTGCCCACCGGAGAAGGCGCTTTGTGTGGTGCCGGGATTACCAGAACTGGACATATCAGCAATGATGTCGAGTACACTTTACAGACAAGAACTGTTTTAGTCTGACTACCAATTCTGGACGCATACACGTGTCAAGAGAGATGGGAACACGAAATATACCCTCCAAAATCGTCGAAAGGAGCCAGTTTCGAGGTCGCGGTGTTCTGTTTTGGAGAGGCATCATGCTTGGTACCCGTATTGACCTTCATGTCGACCAAGGAGGTCCAGCAACCGGGTCCCGTTATTGTAATGATATTCTCCTTCCTTATGTGCGTCTTTTTAGAAATGCTATCTGTCCCCATTCCTCTTCATGGACGACAATGCTCCACCTCAGAGGCTGTCGAAGAGCTGTTGGAAAGTGAGGATATTGAACACATGGATTGGCCGGCAGGATCCCCGAATCTAAAACAATCGAACACGTGTGGGACTTTCCAGTGAGATGCTTGGCGGCACGTCATGAACCGCCAGTAATGGTTCCTGAGCTGCAATTGGAACTACAAGAAGATTGGGCAGCAGTACCTAAACAACTTTTTGAAACCCTCATACTCAGTATGGACAGACAATGTCAATCCTGCACAGCATCAGGGGAGATCATATCCCGTACTAAAAGCTAAATGTTTCCTGATAGAGAGCTGTCACATGGATGTTTTGACCGACTCAGTCATTCTGCTGCATGCTCATTTTTCAATAAAGTTCCTTTTCAATCTTTGAAATTTTTTGGATAGTTTTTTTTTTCTTTTTTCATATGCTTATACCTGGAAAATGTTCTGGTACGATTTTTATCGATTTGGAACAGTGTTGAGCAACGATGCACTAGAAAACTCTTTTCGTCCTTAATTTTAAATGCTTGTGTGTGTATATATATATATATATATATATATATATATATATATATATATATATATATATATATATATATATATATATATATATATATATATATATATATATATATATAAATGTAAAGTGAAATTTGAAGAATAGGATTTTCACTCTAAGGATACATTTGATAATTTTCAAAATTAGAAACAAAAATGAATCAGTCTTTGGATACTTTTCAATCAAATATTAATACATTGTTTGTAACTGTAAACAAATAACTTACGCATATAAAACTTGTAACATTTTCTAAATAAATAAATAAGTGATAAAAAAAAACGACTGATGGGATTTTCACTCTGCTACGATCTTCAGAAGAATGCAAATTGAATCGAAATTCCTATATTTTGAAATATATTTCTAGTGAGTATAACCCTTCATGATCGAAGGGGAAATATAATTGATGATATGTGAAACTATTTATGAATGTATTAGTCATTTAGCAGCCAGCTTGTTGCGCAATTTAAAAGTGAGTATTGCAAAACATTGACGTAATGGAATTTTTCTGAGTAACACTTTTTGGCATGGTATTTCAGTATGTTTTGACGTTATGTTATGTTTAATATTACAACTCTTTTGTTGTTGTAATACAAGATATTTCAGAATAATATTTTTATTTGGTTTGATTGTTTATTGAAATTTTTACTAATAATTCATTAAATAAATTTATTATTCTTGATAATTATTTCACAGTACTGCAAATGTTTCAAGCAATAAGAAAATCAAAGGAAATTTTTTTGAAAATCGTACCAGAATCACTTCTTTTGAGATGCTTGTTTTAAATGGTAATATGGTTATTTTGGATGAATATATTATTTTTATTGAAGAATAAATACATTATTTAAAAATACTCGAAAATATCTTTAAATAAAAGATGTAGTAAAAATATCTTAGCAGTATAAATTAAAATTAAAATTATGAAATTAAATCAGGAATATCAATATTTTTATCATCTAAGTTTATTCCGTAACTTAAAAATATTGCAATTTTGATGATTTTATTTGATTTTTATAACGTCAACAGGCAATTTTCATAAATGCAGCTGATTAATAAATCTTTTAGATGAGGAAAAAATATTTTTTTTAAATAATTTTCCAGTATTGAATAATTTATTCCCTTTAAAGATTGTTATGTAAAAAGAAAATTATAATCAACAATACCTGATTTAAATATAAAAATTCCTTCACTAAATGAATCAAATATTCAAATAATGTATATAAATTGTTTTTATTTTATTGTAATTTATAAAATGAACATTTTTCAATGGTAAATTTATGACACATAAAAAACTGTATTATTTTAACAAATGTATAAAATAACATTTTTTAGTTTTAAATTTAATAGCACCAAAGTCTATCTATATCTATATCTATCTATCTATCTATCTATCTATATATATATATATATATATACATATTGTAACATATGCTAATCGTTTCATATCCTCCTAAATTTTAATTTATGAAAAAGTTATTTCATCATTAGTTAATAATAAATAAATTTATTAATTCCATTATCGTACCCATTGTTTATATGAATGAAAATATTATGTCAATAATATTTTGAACTTGAAAAACGAAATTTTAATAACATTGCGTTTTCTTCCATAAAAATTTCATTCTAAATTCAATCTACTTTTCAAGACATTTTTACATGCAAGCAAAACACACAATTTATGTATATATTTTATAGACTTCAAGTTTTATGTGTGCAAATAATTACTTGTGACTAAATATATAAAACTGTCTCAAGCGTACTGGATGTTTCATTTGGTATAAAAACAAATTTGACAACATGAAAAGTAATTTAGGCAAATATTTTCTCCCTGAAATTTCTCCTTATGATGTCAAGAAATGTTAACTATTTTTTTTGCTTGTTTCCCATTTTCTTTCGTCTGATGAGAGCGAAATTTAAGATTTTAAAGGAGAAACACGTTTTCACTGGTATAGTTTATTCCAAAAATATTTTTGATTCTAAAAAATATTTTTTGTCAAAGAAGAATCAGGAAAGTTCAAAAAATTAAACCATTTTTTATATGCATTTAGATTCTAGTGGTAATTTAGTTTTTATTATTCTGCTCTAAAGTCCTTCAACTTACGAGTAGTATATTGCTATAAAATCAATTTTAGTTATCTACTCAGAAAGGAAAGAAAAATGAAATTTTACACTGTAGCTTACATAAAAAAGATACACATTTGAATTATTCATGAAACGATCTAAAGTTTGACTCTAAGATACAAAGTTTATATTTTTAATTTAAGTTTACTCCCGATACTTTATATAGCACTTGATAATTAAGAGTTGTAACTAAAGTGAATACATTTTTATAATCCAAAATGACTTTAATTTAAGGAATAAAATCCAAAATATTATGTAGTGGAATCTTTTTATTGCTGAGATTTACACATAAGGTTAGTTATATAGTGCTAAAAATTATTTCGTATCCGTGAACATTGGTTAGTCTTATCGAAATTAGGGAAATTATACATCTTGCTTAATTTGCAGGAAGTTTGTATGCATTAAGTAGGCATCCATCTTTGGCACACACAATGTGATTGCATAATGCGTCTAGTAAAACATATTTATATTAGAATGAAAGAATCAGTGGATTTTTAAGGGATATTTCAAACAGTAACACAATTGTTACTTTTTAAATGCAAATAATTTCCCCTACTAGACGAATAAACACTTATTTATATTTTGCATATAAAAATATTTATTAAATATATATTGATATGTAATAAAAATTAAGATTGTAATAAAATACGAGTATAATCTCATTGTTTGTGTATTAATATATAATATTAGTACTTGGTATAATGCAAAATATTTTCTTTAAACATGTTAAATAATATTTTCATAAGAAGATAGTTAACAGATAAATCATTTCATTTTAAAGGTGTTAAAATTTTAGTATTCATTTTCCACAGTTTATATTTTTAAGAAAATATAATTTTAAATTATAATTGCTCTTTGATCTTAAAGCATTGAAATTTGAAAGTCTTAATTTTAGATACATGTTTAACTTTATTACTTTTATATTTTACATCAATATCAGTATTTAATGTATCAAATTGATGGCAACTTATATTTTGAACTTCTTTATTAAAGATTTTCATGCAAGAAGTACTAAAAATAAATTTTACACACAATTTAAAAATAAAAAGTAAAATAAATCTCATACTCTAATTTGTTACTACTGAAAATATTTCAAAACACATGAAATTGATGTAATAATTCATGCACCTCATATGAAACACTTCGTATTAAATGAAATTTTTGGAGGATTATTTGTTATTTTAAATGTGTACTTCTATTTTAATTAAAAATTTATTTGTATCAGGCACAATATTTTACTAACATAATTCAAGATAATCATTTCTCCAAGGCTTAAATAAGTGGTTAATTTTAATACCAAAAAGGTTTTCAGGTTTAAAATGCTAACCCAGTATTTTTGTAGATTGAAACCAACTGAAAAGAGAAATTTTTGTTTCTAGATAAATTCATGGCTGTAGTTAACAAAATTTAAATATATGGAAAATATAAGAAATTATAACAAATAAAAAGCTTAATTAAACACTATTAATTAAATTACTGTAGTTGATAATATAATATTTAATTTAATTTTTTTAAACAGTATATCTTTATACTAATAGTGAAATTAATTTGTCTCTTATATATCAAATGTTGCTAAGTTTTTAAAGTTAGTGTTTAAAATTTTATTCTAAACCCTAAAAGATTAATGAATATTGTTTATAAGTATAAAATTAATGTGTTATTTTTTCCTTTAATACAAATAAAAAATGCTATCGCAATAAATGTTAACAATGAAAATTGAATGTATATTTTTCAGTTAAAATGTATTTTATTAATAATTAAAAATATTTGATGAACAAAACTAATGCTTATAAATTTATGTATTTATATATAATAAGTTGAAAACATTTAAATGGTGAAAATATTATGCTCAAAATTGGGAAAAAAAATTCTGTTTAAAAATATTTAAACATATTTGGGAAATTATCAGTTGGAAGCAAATACAATACTTTTACACTAATTAGATTCAACAAGTATATTTTATGTATCAAAATGAGTGATATAAAAGGCGAAAAATTTCTTTATTTATATTTAATGGAACTGTCTTCAGAAATTAATTCTTCTATGTGGATAAAATCCCATTTTTATTATAATTATTTCACATAAATTGTCATTTATTTTTGTAACTGTTTTCTTACACGAATTAATTCTTTTCTTGTACAACCCTGAACTTTTATATTTTAACTTCCAGTTAACTCATTTCATTTGCTTTCTTTTTGATTAAAATTTAAGAATTTTCAAGTACAATTATTTACTCTTAATATGTAAATACAGTTCACTTTATTTGGAAAATTGAAAAACATATTGCGCATACATATAGTTTTATATAACTTTTGTTTGTTTTATGCATCTTAAACTGGCATGTTGAAAATCGTAGTTGTTTTGGATAATACATTCCCATAAACTTTTAGAATTAAGCAGAAACATATAAAACAAATTACAAAATTCATTGTCATTTTTTCTCTACTAAAAAGTGCGATACTTTTTTCATAAATTATTCGACAGAAAAACATTTTTAGAATAAAATATAGACACTTAAATTTATAAAATGACAAAGAAGAAATTTGATTTTTTTTTGTTATGAATAATTTTGTATGTTATTTTTTTATTTGTGAGCTATATTCGCATGAAAAATGTAATGCAAAATTTAAATTTTGATAATAATTATAAATATACTTCGACACATAAAAATATTTTACTGGATATATGATAATTTAGGTTCATTTAAAATGTGACAGTGAATAAAACTATTGCGTTATCATGTAACATCGTCATCAGCAACCTTTGAGTTAAAAGTATGAAGTTATTTTAGCACAAACAAAACCTGTATTATATATTACCTTATTAGGTATGTTACCTTTAATAACCTACCCTGTCTAGTGGTCAGCATGCCTGACTGCGGATAGAGAGGTCCTGGGTTAAACATGAATATACATTCTCTCTATTCCCTTTGTCCCATTTTTGTCCTTTCATTTTATGAAAGGCTTATGATTGGTTGCCTACCCTATAAAAGGGTACCTATGACATGTGTGTACTGAGGAAGTTGGATTCCACACCAAAATATGATTCAGTTAGAAAAGTGGAGCAGCGCACCCCATAATGTCTATTTAGCTGGTAAAATTCAACAACAACAGTAAACTCGAAAAACAAAAAAAATAATCTTAATACAGACAAATTTTGCCATAATTTTAATAATTAAAAAAATATTTCTTTCAGGTGTCCTCTAAATGTGTTTCAGGTGTTAAATGTCCTCTTCGACACTTGATAGCATTTATATTGTGGCATTTTCTCTGAATTGGTCTTGGTATTCACTAAATACGAGTAACCTATTGCTTAATTATACTAATGAAATGAAAATTATTTCCTGAAATACCATCAATAAAGTTTCTTTTGCAAGTGAATTTCTTTAAAAAACTCTTTTCTATGTTCATAAAACAGAAAATTGTATTATCCATAACACAGAATAGATTCAAAAAGTGCTTAATAAACTAGTTTAGAGTACATTTAATGTAATTAAGTGTTTTATGTATGAATATATGCATATATTTGCGTGCGTAAGCTTTGTTATTCAATATCAATTTCCTTGAAAACTAATTGTTTTCTGAAGGAAATAAATTATAAAAAAAATGTCTCACCTTTTTTCGTTGCTTAAATAGATTTCATTGCATAATAACCTTAATATGTATTTACCTCTTTGATATTTTCAAAGGAATTGGGAAATAAACCACTGGAAATATAATTTCACTTTCTGTTTTCCAAATTATGGTTTAGTTGGAAAAGTGAAGCCGCGAATCCCATAATGCCAGCCTAGCTGGCACAAGACAACCACGACAATCATTATAATACATGTTATATAAATGCAAGCAATATTTATTATATATGTTATTAATATTAAATAAATCATAGATTTGAAAATATTATTTAAATTTATTTATAATTAACATATGAACTAATGACATTTATTATTGGTTATGCTTAAAAATTTAATGTCAGTATATAGATAAGATGATAACATATTTAATATTCAGGTCACTAAATAAAGTGTATTTTGTATTAATAATCGATCAAAATAATTTGTTTTTTATCAAATAAAAAACAATTGAACTATATACTGTAAAAATTGTTGTACCTGCTTTATATCATACGTATCCATTATATATCAAAGAAAATTTAAATAAAATATTATTTGCTTTTTTATTTTAATTCGTCGTGCAACTAAAATTTCTCTCCATGAGAAAACTGAGGAAATTCCGCCAATGTTTTAAATGAATCTTTTTATATGTATATAAGTAATATACGTAAGTTATATACGTACATATATAAAACATTAGGATTGAAATCTTTGATTACAGGATTACAAGAAAAGTACGTTGAAATGGAATTGCTAAAGGGAAAGAGCTCTTAAAATTCTAAAGCGCATGGCACCCAATCGATAAAACAGACTCAAAACTCTGTTTTTAATTCATCGGAAGACGTGCTTCTGACACTGACATTAGAAGTCGCAAGAAGTGATTGGCTCACTTAAATCAATTTTATAAATAAGATGTTATAAATTTGAAAACAAATATTCCACTATAAATAATGATTGCACTATTTTACTGAGGAATTATAATGAAATTGAAATAAAACGTTAGTTTTTATGGCGATGAAGTATGTTAAACTATGCGCTTGTAAAAAATTTTTGAAGCGACACACACTTATAATAAACATGAAAATGATTTTTGCAAATACATTTATCGCATTTTGCTCTTGAAATTATAGATTCCGACACAGATACGAAATAATCCAGGATGCCGAATTATAAGTTCAGTGATTTTTTGGCAGATTTTCTTATGTATCTGGCAACTTGGTTTTTATTACACTATAGATATGGCGACATATAAAAACTATGCAGAAAATTCCATTTTGGCAACCCTAAAGTTAATGTCACCGCATACGTCATCTTGACAGCGTCTTCAACGAGAATTCAGAATTCGCCATACTGGATTATAAAGGATTTTTGTCGTAGTTTTATTATCTTTGGATATGTTACACTTTGGATTTTGTCAGGTTTTTTATTTTTGTTTGATATTGAAGATCTTCTGGTTACCTAAAATAGACGTCATTGTTTTTTTGGCAGAAAGCTGGAGAAAGCATTTTATAGTTCATGTGATATGTAGCTTAAGAGAGAGTGCTTAATATTTAAAAAAATCTTTTGCTTTTATATTCTTTTGGAGGATTTTTATCGACATTAAAACAATTATGATATTTAATTCTTTGACGGTCCATATGCAATAAAAATAACCAACGGCATCTGTGAGTTTTTTGAATGGTAAAATTTGTTGCAAACACTTCATTTACTGTATTTATATCTAATTTTGTTTCATTATTAAATTGAATATATTCGGTTTTTTTCTTATTAGTTTCATAAAAGTTTCATCAAAGTAAAACTTTGTTAAAACCTTTATGAATCTGATTTGAAAACTATCTATAAAAGATTGATTACTATCTTTTCAAGCTAACATTAATAATGTAAAGCCTCAAAAAACTAGTAAATTAGTGCTTTATACTACCCTATTTCATCATTGATAACTTATCACAAGTTATGACATTCATTTTTCGTTTCTGGTTCAAGGTTTTTCTTGTGTTCACAATAAATTTAATATAGTTAGATTCACAAGACTCTGAGTGTAATAACTTAAGAGAAAATAGAAAGTTTTCAATGATTTAATTTAATTTTTAAAATACCTTCTCCAATAACATCTTAAATTGCAACAAACACACATAAAATTATTTACAGATAAAAATATCAAATACTTATAAATGGTTGCAAAACGAATATCCATTAAAATTTAATGAGGTTTTGCCGGGTTCTTGAATAATTTTTAGATATTAAGTAATGAACTAATTTTGTTATATATATATATATATATATATATATATATATATATATATATATATATATATATATATATATATATATATATAATTTTAAAATTATTTGTATTCACAATCAAATTAAAAAAATTAGTTGATATTGTCTTTAATATTGGAATCAAGTATTTGATTGAATATATTCCAGTTCTCTTTTTTACTTTGTAAAATCAAATTATTTATCAAAATTAAGCAATTGACTTAGTATTAATATTTTTGTGCATTTGTACTTGTGCATTGTCCCTCCGGTTTAAATATATATCTATATCTATCTATCTATATCTATATCTACATCTATCTATCTATCTATCTATCTATCTATCTATATATATATATGATGGTGATCTAGATTTAAAAGTCAACAGAATGTTTAATAAATCTTGCAATGTCTGGCTGAGTCACGTGTAATTTAATTTTTAAATTATCTAATAATTAATATTTTCAGAATAATTTCAAATGAGTAATATATTGAAATATATTTGAAAACCTTCATAATTTTTTCAGAAATTCATTAATTTCAAATCATTTAAAATTAATTTATGCAGTAGTGAGTTCACTATAAATAAGAAAAAAATTAATCATTGGATAAATTTAGATATTACATTCATTCATTAAAAATGAACTAAAATTGCTTGTAAGTATCGATAGTTAAATTTCATTTTTCATAAAGATTTTCCTGTATTAAATAACTTTAAATTTTATTTAAAAGTATTTGATACGTGTAAATCTTCTATTGATTGTTACGGAGAGAAATGCTGTTTAAATATTTAGTTATATATATATATATACATACATACATACATACATACATACATATATATATATATATATATATATATATATATATATATATATATATATATATATATATATATATATATATATATATATATACATACATACATATATATATAGATATATATATATATATATATATATATATATATATATATATATATATATATATAAAAATTTATATAGAATAAAAATAATCAAGATGCTCATATAGTATAATTATATAAAAGCTTAATGGTATTAAATATGAATAAAACCTCAGTGTCGAGTTTAAATAGTTTATTTTTATGTAGATCACCATTTATAATTTGAATATATTAATTCTAATAAGAAACATTTGTTAAAAATATAGTTAAATCATTGCATTATAAAAGGACAACTGTTAAACATTTTTATATTCTAGATACTCGCTCGCGCGCGCGTACTACATGAAAACCATTAATTAAAGACTTATTTGAATTATAATATAACATTAAGAAAATATTTTGCAATGAATTAGTTAACAATAAAACATAAATAGTTAATAATAGAATAATTAATTTTGCATAAAAATATTTAGTTCAAATGAATATTTTTTTTAAAATGAAATAATTTTGAAAATAATTATGTTGGAAAAATTAAGAAATCTACGCATCATATACCAAAATGAAGTATAAATTCAAGTAGGCAAATTATATAATTCTTTCTTTCTTCCTAAATATAAATGAAAGCACTTAAAAATTCCTATTAGAAGAAACATTGATTTTACATTGTTTCTTCTTTCAACAATATTTACATTGTTGGAATAAAATACGTTTTAAGACATTTGTTATATTCTCTTTTTTCTCTTTAAAGAAGATGTACATTTTAATATGAATTGTTTTTATGTTTATAAAAGAAGAAATATTAATCATTTTTACTACCCATAAAATGCTTTTATCGGCAATTGTGAAAGTAGAGTTAAAAGCCACTCAAATAAAGTAGGAACTTAAAGATTGACGATAAATTATGGTGGAATTACTTTGATACAAATGGTATAAAAATGCATAAAAGATTTTCTAGGAAGTTTTCTCTCCTGATGAAAACAAATATTCAAAATTTTTATCAAGAACCATTAAATTATATTTCTTCCTATTTATATATCTGAATTATAATTGTTCTTCACTATAAGAAATAAAATTGTTAAAAATTATATCACAATTTCTTTTAACAGTTAAGAAAAATATGTAGATGTGTCCCAAATGCGTCTTGAAATAGATGTGTAAGACTTGTTCTAAATATATATGAGTTAAATATGTAATATTTTTAGTTTTAATGTAGCATTTGTTTTGAACAATTTTAGATGAATGTGATTATTATGATTTAAGTATGATATTTTTAGTAATAATTTTATTCATTCAATAAAATTAAAGGATGAGACATGCTTATATCAAATAATATCACACTTTTTCATGTGGAATTACGTTCTAAAATATTCTTCATGAAAAAATAATGCATAATAAAAAAAAGAAATGTTTCAAAAATGCTTTATTTCTCTTTTGTTAGATATAAAATACTATTTAAAATTATAATTACTGTTATAAAGTGGTTAACATAAATACATAAACATTTTTGCATATTTATTAGAATGCATATATGTCTTAAGTTTTATATGCTTCAGAAATTGTTGTTACTAATGACACTTTGACAAGCCAAGCACGCTATACCTTGGCTATGCGAATTTAAGTCAATTGGGAGCGTCTTTCATTTAATCAGACCACCATAAAGGTGGAAGTACGACGTTTGCTCTTCAAATCCTCCGCTAGATGGCAGCACCAGATGATCTACTCCTTCCATTTTGGCATTGATCTGAAGGAAGAGTAAATTTCTGGAGGAAGCCTGATACCCTGACCACAAGGCTACCACAGCCACTCCTGCAGACGCGAACCCCTCATGAAGCCTTGCTTTCCTAAAGCAGTTCATGTTCTATGCCAGTTCTTAATAACTGGTTAAGAAACCTGTTTTCGGATGGAAAGGCAGCAGAATCTACCAAAGCCCCAGTATTAAAGAACGAAAACAGGTGTTGATTGATTCATCTTGATTTAGATATAACTATATTAAAATTTATATTTTTGTAAAGCATCAGTATCAGTATCATGTATCAGTTTTCATCTTGAGGTAATTTTTCATTGAACCTTAAGGTAAATTTTAATGAATACAGAAGTAGCTATTTTTAATTATGAAGCTGAATTTGTTTCCTAAATCTAGTACAGATATGAAATATTATGTAAGTCCATAACATATTTTATTGAAAAATATGTATTTTATTTGAAAATGATGACAAATTTTATATGATATTATATTATCAAAGCAATTTTCTATATGAAAAACATTTTAATATGCTTATTTAATCAAAAACTAACATTTATTTTTCCAGTTCTTTTTCCTTTGTACGAATTAATTTTATTTTCTTAGAAAAATAAAAGTATTTTATTTTCTTTTGAAGAAAATTTGTTTCAGTTCTTTTTATTGGAGAACTATAGTAAAGTATTTAGATGATAATCAGAAAGGAAGGGACAAATCCATTGAGGAATTAATAATATCTCCTTAAAAATCAAAGTGTACTGCTTTACACGTATTGTTGAGTAGTATTTCTATGAATTTAAAGATGGAAGAAATCAAGAACTATAATGCATCCTATTTTCTTATTTTGTGTGTTGAAAAGTGCATTGCAATAAATATGGTTTATTCAAAAATTATAAAAAAAAGTTAAAATAAATTTATTAACATTGGTGCTAAGTTAACCTGAATGTTGCATTCTTTCCCATTGGCTGTTTGAAAAAGATTGCACAAATTAGCTGAGTTTATTGTGAAAAATCTCATCAAAAGTGAATTGTATATATATATATATATATATATATATATATATATATATATATATATATATATATATATATATATATATATATATATATATGACGTCACAATATATATATTGTGACGTCACATGACACACATGATGTCATCAATATATATATATATATATATATATATATATATATATATTGATGACGTCATGTGGTGAATTACATTTCTTTTTCATTTTAATTATCTGTTGATTTCCGTATTGTTATAATTCTTTGTAATTTATTTTCATGGAGTATGAATATTCTGAAAATATGTAAGAAACCATAAGGCAAGGATAATAAATATCTCTAAGATTATGCTGTTTTTGTTTTAATGATTTTCTAATACTGGTGACGATTTGGTTTTATTGTTTATCAATATAATGATGTATTTTTATTATTGTAATTTTATTAATAAACAATGTAAAGTTTAGATTGTAATAAAAATGACAGTTATCAACTTACCAATACTTTACGATATTTTTCAGTTTAACCATTCAGTTTTTCGTTTCCTAAAACTAAAGTAAATTGTAAATTAGGATGATATAGTTGAAGTTAAATTTTGCTTAATCTGCGGAGAAAACATTTCAAATCTACAATATTGTAAAAATGACTTTCATAGGAAATGAAATTATCTAAAATAATTTAACATAGCATTTACATAATAATTCTCGGTTCTTGTAATATTTACATATACGTGTAGAATATTGTGTAATCATGTATACATAACAATAAATTAAATTAGCTTTTATCATAATTTGAAAATAAAATTTAAAACGAAATTGTGAAATAGATTTTATATAATTGAAATACCTGATTTAATAAAAACAATTTAATTACAACTAAAGCGCAATTTCTCTGAGATGGATATAAAATGCAACTATCAAACTATTTTATAAGAAAATTCCAGGTTTCAAATTTTCTTATAGAAATATTTCTAATAATTTATATGCAAACTATTTGGCTTAAGCAATATTAAAAAGAAATATTTTCCTCTGTTAATACTAATATATAAAATATAAAGATTTCCTACAAAATTTATTTACTTTCAGTCAATTTTTTACAAGTAGCTTTTAGACTACAACTTAGGCAGATATGCTTTGAAAGGTAAACAATTGGATAAATAAAGTATAATAAAAGTAGTTAAAAATAAATAATAATGTTTCCAAGTTTTGGTTAAATTAAAAAAGTATCCATGAAATGTAGAAGAATAAAGATTTTACAAAAAAATCTGCTTAAACTAAGATATAATTCCTGAAAATATATATATATATATATATATATATATATATATATATATATATATATATATATATATATATATATATATATATATATATATATATATATATATATATATATATATATATATATATATATATATATATATATATATATATATATATATATATATATATATATATATATATATATATATATATATATATATATATATATATATATATATATATATATATATATATATATATATATATATATATATATATATATATATATATATATTATTATTTATTTATTATGATATATATATATAAGTATTTATATATATATATATATATATATATATATATATATATATATATATATATATATATATATATATATATATATATATATATATATATATATATATATATATATATATATATATATATATATATATATATATATATATATATATATATATATATATATATATATATATACATATATATATATATATATATATATATATATATGTATATACATATATATATATATATATATATATGTATATACATATATATGTATATATATATACATATATATATATATATATATATATATATATATATATATAAATACTTATATATATATACACACACTTAGCTTAAATGTCACATTATTCTGATCTTTTATTCTTCATTTTCCCAGGAATTTTTCTATTATCATTTGAAATTAAATTTAAACTATAAGAAATAAAGACAAATTTGTCATTTGAGTTACTGGTGTTTCTTTTCTAAAAACTTTCAAATATTAATTATATACATTTTAAAGTAGGGTTTTCAAAATGTTCCTGTGTTGGAAAAGGAATAAATTCCTTAAAATTAAAATTTTTCAAAAAGTATAAAAATGCAGTCTTTCATAAATCCCAGAAACCTTTTTAAATATTTCTTAAAATTATTAAATAGTTTAAAGAAAGTTAAACTATTTAATTAATTTACGAAAGTTATTCTGATTTTTACGAAATTGATTTTACGAAAGTTATTATGATTTTTATGTCTTAAGACATAAAAAACATGAATATAGAAATTAATATGCATTCCAATTTGCATTAATTAATTATATAATATAAAAATGAGTAAGAAAAATATATGAAAAAAAATGTATAAGCCCTTCATTTATGTTTGTAGCATTAGTTTTACAAATCTTGAATCTAATGCATTCTTACCGGGATTTAATAAAAGGACAGTGTTTTTCAGAAAGAAAAAACTTTGAACGAATTCAATGCAATGTTGTAGGATGTGAGAAGGTGCTATCCTGTTTTCTAGTAGAAAATTTGACATAGGAGTTGCTTTAAAACTTTTAGTATATTATTCCCTGCGACAAGCTAATATGACCCACTCTCTAAAAGACGTCATTTCACAAAGAATATATGATGGGGGTTTGACATCCATTGTCCAATTAACGCCAATACTTCCCATAAGCCACCGACCGTTAAATATCCCGGTAATTAAAAACTTTTAACATTTCATTCCTTATGAAATATGAATAGGACCCACTGTCGAAGAGAAGTTTTCGAAAGAATATAGAAATTGGTTTAACATCCATTGTTCAAATCAACGCCAACGCTTTACAAAAGCCATTGATTGTTACCTAGTGGGGTGATAAAAAGGTTAAATTAGTTAAAGATTTTAAATGCATTCTTATACTCTCTACTTCTAAAGATATTAACGATAGCATTTACTCTAGTACTTTAAATGGTAATGTTTAATTTTTTACCAATTGTAAATTAGTGGTATTCGATTTACGAAAAAAATCAGTAGTATTACATACAGCAAAAGCTCAACCTTAGTAAAATTGAGAAACAAATTAAAAGAAAATAAGCTGTAACTTGAGATTTTTAAAAATTGCTTCATTTTATATCTGATTTAAACTTTTAAAATCTAGCAAAAACAAGAAATTTGAAAAATTCAATTATATAACAAAAAATTGTTTAAGTGAAAACGGGTAGTTAAAAATGGCGAGAAAAAAATTTTAGTATCACCAATTAAGCCTAACCAAGAAAGTGTGAGTATTCTAATTCTTATTTATCTCAAGCGAGCTAAGCAGTTTTAATCCATGAGATCGACACCTTTTGTACTTCGATATGATGTCAGGGATTCTATAATTTACTGACTGAAAATCAGAAACATAGTATTAAGTTATACATAGAAGTCATTCATATCATCATTTCATATATCAAAGTTTATGTTCAGTGCTTAAAACCATTCTGATTAAAGAGCCATTTGTGAAATTCATTCCTACTGTAAATTACTTAAAAAATACATTGCACTAATTGATGAATGTAAAAACCATCTTTCACTATGGTATTGCACATTGCAGCATAATTTAGCAACATAATAAGCGTAATATATATTACCTGGACGTGAGTTCATGCACCCACAGAATTGCAATTGCCATTGTAACCAAGAAGCTCTCTTTTATAGTTTATTTATATTCATTGGTAAGAATGACGATGATAAAACATGTATAGGGCTTTAATGATCTTAGCATGTCATACCCTGATAATTTTGGAGATTCCCTCAAATGTTAGACTTACAATTGCATCATCATGGTGTTCTCCCCCATCTAATGACTGGTAGTTTGGCATGCAAACAGGATGTTCTGTAAGTTTTTTTAGGTAGTCGTACGGGTTTGATAATGCAGCAGACAGCATTAACGAATTTCATAAGTGGACACTTGGTAAGTCTTAAACGTGACAAAGGCAATGAAATCTTCCTCGTGTATAGGAAATGCAACATCGCATATATTACCAATAGTCATCTACATTTCTGTTTTAGATTTGAAAAAAAAAATTCCTGTTTGTTTGAAAGTCCTCTTCTTGTTTTAGACTTTGTTTTTTCATGGTTTGGTGGATATGGTTTAGCCTATTGGGTAATTAGGTCGGACAAAATACCGCAACAAGAACGCGGGCACATATTGAGCTTCAGACTTACAATTGTATTATTTATGGAATTGATTTATATTTTCACTATTATTGTAAATACTGTATATTATTATTATATATACTATTATATATATATATATATATATATATATATATATATATATATATATATAGACTCTTACTATTATCATATGTACTGCTTTACACACAGACGTTTTCTTACATATCACTAATAACTATACTTGTATATATATATATATGTAAGTATAGTTATTAGGGATATGTAAGAAAACGTATGTATATATATATACATATGTATGTATATATAAATATAATATATATACATATATATATATATATATATATATTTATATATATATATACATACATATATACATATATAATTATAGTAAATAATCTAGTCACTTATCTTTATCTGAAAATAAACAATAAATTATATATTTTTGCAAAATGTTAAAATGCATGAAACTAATGCAGTTTTTCAAAGGTATGGAATTCTGCTTGCTTGATAAAATTTTCACCAATCCAACCAAAACTAATATATATATATATATATATATATATATATATATATGTATTTTGGTTGGATTGGTGGAAATTTTATCAAGCAAACAAAATTCCATACCTTTGAAAAACTGCATTAGTTTCTTGTATTTTAACATTTTGTTAAAATATATAATTTATTGTGTATTTTCAGATGAGGAAAAGTGACTAGATTATTTGCTATAATTTTATAGAAATAGGATGTTGAAATTTTTATCATAAAATGCGTGCAATGTTAAAATAAACTATTCAAAGAAACTATTAAAAGAATATTTTCTGAAGTTCCCCCCCCCCAAAAAAAAAAAATTAACTAAAAAAAGAAGATACGTTAATTGAGCTCAGAGTTATTTTTTACCATAATTTTTTGAATTCCAATCAAAATGTTTCATGCTCCTGATTTGAATTCTATTAGTCTGCAGAAAGAAACTAGAAAGTAAAAGATATATGTCAGTGAAATGTTCAGAAAAAGGAAACTTTGTTCAATGGCAAACTTAATACAGCTTCATTGTAAAAAATGAAGCAGACATGTTTTTTCTAAAAACTTAACATCATTTCATTGTTCTAATTTTTTTTGTTGTCAAGTAATCAGGAGCTCGTTTGTATATAAAACGATGTTAAGTTTTTTATAATGACAAACGTGCAAGCGTCACTATGTTTGACATACTAATTGAAAACTAACGCTTATTCATTGAAATCTTTAGTGTATTCTTCTAGTTTAATTAAAAACGTTTCTATCAAATAAGCAAGTAAATCTTGCTTTTTAGCAACAATGTATCTTGTTTTAAATATAAAATTTGTATTAATAGGTTTTTTTCAATTTTATATATACAAAATGTTTTCATAAATTCTTGCTTAAAGTTATTTCAACTTTAATTTTAAAAAAATCATGGGAATTTAACTGAATCAAAAATGTTTTCTAGTTTCTGTGCAGTTGAATAAAAGAACGTTACTCAGTGTTCATCAAAAAATACAAATATTAAATTCTTATAACTTTTAAATATAGATATAAAAGTAAAGTAAGCAACAGCAAGAATCCCAGTACCTAACACAATCAGGGTTTGATCATATAACAGTAGATGACACCTGTTGTCATCGACTTCTTTAAACTCTCACGTCTCAGAAGCGCATATTTATATCATTATAACCACATATTATAATCTTGCGCGCTTTAGATCTTAAAGTAATTGTGTACAATGAAATCCAACAACTATGCCCTTTATTTTTTATCAAACAGTTTGCCTTTTCACTGTTATATCTTATATATATATATATATATATATATATATATATATATATATATATATATATCCATATATATATATATATATATATATATATATATATATATATATATATGTCCATATATATATATATATACAAGGGTTACTCTGAAAATTTTGAGATACGCGCAGACGAGAATTTACAAAATGAAAATAATGGTTTAATTTTAAAATACAAAGTATTTTAACAAAGAAGACGATTTTTTACTGACTTACTGCAACTTACTTAGCGTAGAATAAATTTTAAACAGAAGAGAAAATGGAGTTGACGAGAGAAATTTTTCGCCCTATGTTTTTCTACGATTATAAAGCAGGATTAAATCAAGAAGAATGCGTTCAACATTTGCAATTAGCATTCGATGATGAATCTCCAGCTCGAGCTACTGTATTCAGATGGTTTAGAGAATTTAGAAAAGGTGGCAATTATCTTTAGGATGTAGAACACACACGATGGCCACCGTCGGCAGTAATGTCGGATAATGTGTCTGTCATACGAAAAATGTTAAATGATGATAATCGCTGTACTTATCAAATGATACAGAAGGAACTTAAAATGGATCCGCAGCCATACACAAAATCATTCATGAAGAATTACATATGAAAAAAAGTAGTTTGCGTTAGGATCCCCATAATGTAATTGAGCACCAAAAAGAGGAGAGTGTCAGAATCAGTAAGGAAACTCTTAAATTGCTAAATAATTGCGGCCACTGCATCATGTCTAATATTGTAACAGGTGAGGAAAAGTACATACTGATTTTTGAAGTTCCAACACGTCAAGAAAACAATGTAAGGGTCTTTGAAGATAATCCCACGCCCACAATGGTGAAAAAACAACGCGCACTGATAAAAGTGATGTATGCCGTTTTCTTCAGAAGCACGGGAGTGGTCAAAGACATCCTGTTGGAAGGACAGAAGACAGTAACAACAAACTGGTATACCACTAAATGTCTTCCAGAAATTCTACAAGAAATGAATGTTAGGGACTAATGCTTCACAATTACAAATCCTCTTCATATACAGCCGGATTATTAATTGAGTTTCTTAAACAAAAACAAATTAAAATGATCGAACTCCCGCCGTATTCACCTGATCTACCTATGTGTGACTTTTGGTTATACTTTAATCTAAAAATTAACTTATGTAAACGTCGTTTACACTCAGAAGAAGAGATTGATGTGGCTATAAATGCATTATTTTCATCTATTTCAAGAAATGAATTTTTAAAGTTACACTTACAAAATTTTAGATGTGTTCAATGTAGTCTCCTCCAGCATCATTGCATATTGTAAACGAATTTTCCACAGACTAAATCCCTCAAGCCATTCATATTTATATATATATATATATATATATATATATATATATATATATATATATATATATATACACACATACATCTGTGTATGATTGTATGTATATATATATATAACTCTGTTATAATATGTATATATATATATATATATATATATATATATATATATATATATACATTATCTTGAATTAATGGTGCATTATATTCTTTATATATATATATATATCATATAGTAAATATATTTTAAAGGTATATATATATATATATATATATATATATATATATATATATATATATATATATATATATATCTTTTAAATTGATAAATCAGTTAACTGCGACTTTTTGACGTTAATATGTATATTCTTTTGACTAATTTGATGATAAAATTCAAAAGGCAAAAAATTACTTATTTTTACTAGATTATTTCAAGATTTATTAACAAATTAACGCAAATTATTTTTGAGAATTTTAAAATCAATATGCTTTTTATTTGAATAGAAAATGGATAATTCTGAATTAATTATAAGGAAACACACCAGAAGTATTAATGTTTTAAAACTCTATTAACGATTCTTTTTCTTTTTTTTTTGCAAGCATGAAATTGTATTCTTGAGGTTTCAAGAAATTTCTTTCTAATATAAAATAAATGGCTCTTTTGATATCCATGCCAATAATTTCTTATATTCGTATACCTAAATGTTGGTTTTTACAAGCTAACCATAACTAAAGTTGAGCAATTTATGGCAAGCATAAAAAGAAATAAATTATTTATAAATAGAATGCATGTCCAATTTATAAGTTTCAGAAAGTAAGTAAGAGTAGAATTAATAATAATAACAAATTTAAAATTTCAAAATTTGAATTCAATAATTGAAATTCAAAAATCATTAGAAAGTAAAAACCATTGTGATAAGTAAAGAGGAATTTTGAATTTAATATTAAAATTGAAAGCAATAGGATTATACAACTGGAAGTAAGTACCAATATGATCAGTTTCATCAGATGTTACGAAGTATTGACGTCATTGATACAGAAGAATGGTTTTTCAAACAATGGCATAAATGATTCCTTGTATTAAGTCGTTGGCAGAAAAGTTTTCTTTTCGAAATATGATATTTTGTTACCTCTGAATTGTCAAGGATCAATTCTGAAGCCTTTTGTACGCTCTGCACTCCAAGTCAAAAATGTCCTAGTTAAACCTATTAGGATTTTCCATTTCGTATATGAAATAAAAAGATTATATATTGAGCTAAATAAAGAATTACTTAGCTCAATATAAAACTTTTAACTTCAGTATAAGGATTACCTTGGTCAATTAGTAAAGGAGAGTAAGACATTCATTTACATAAAGATAAGCCATTTCATAGCTTTTATGGCAATTTTGAACATACGTGGTCTTCTTGAAAAATACCCTCATCTGAAGATATTTTCTGAAATAATAATGTCCAGTAAAACAATCCCACAATTGTTTGTACCTTCTAAGAATTACTGAAGCATATTCGCAGTGATGGTAATTACTTTCATTAGTGTAATGAAAGTAATTACCATGTATCATATAAATTTGAATTTAATTATATATATATATATATATATTATCATTAGCTGTCATTAATTTCTGACTCAGAGAAATTTCGACGGATACAAAATCGATAACTGCTTACTGTGGCTGCCATGTACTTCTTTTCTCCGATTCTAAGACGTTATCAATCATTTAAAACAAAGATATCATAAAAAAAGAAAAGTGAAATGTTCTAAATTCTCTTAGGTACTGAAAATTACTTGCTTTTAAGGTACCCATTTAAGTTCCAAATCTATGATAGTTAAAAAATAATTTTGCCATTTTTAATAATTTATTTGACACTAGAGTTAAATTCTATTAACTGAATGATTAATGACATTCCTTTAAAAACACCATTAAATTTATGACCAAAATACTTATGCAATTAAAATGTATTAATAGTTAATGAAATCTGTTTGAAGGAATAACACTGTGTGTGTGTGTGATAACCTTACATATTACTCCTCATTTTTTAACGCTTAATTTTTCTGCCGTTAATTCTCTCCTTTTATTGGTCCTTGAGTCATAATGTACAGAAACAAGTTCTATAAATAGAATTGTATATTCAATTTTCTTTTAAGGGAGTGAATAATACTCAACACTTTAAATAGTAAAAATCTTTATCATCAGTGGAAAATGTGCTATTATATAGTAATTGAGTACTTTTATAATAAATGCATAAATATTTAAGTGTGTCTAATGGCTAATTTTTACATTTTTTAAGTAATTTATGGAGGAGTTAAATACTGTTATATATAATTTTACTTTTTATTAATATATTTTGCACCGAATTTTATTTGCAAAAATTTAATAGTTAACTCATACAAAGTCATTTAAATAGAATGTGCCAAACTTTTTGAATGTTATAAAAGTAATAAGCAGAAATCAAGACTTGTGGATTATTGGATATTAAAGTTGTTTTAAACTACTCAAAAATATATTAATAATAATTAAGCAAGTTTTAATTTTTGAAATGCTTGATTATAGGGGGTTGCCTTACTTTAGTGGTAATGTAATTGCTGATGATTTTTAGATAATTGTAAAACATGAAACACGTACAATTTATTAGTCAAAAGAATTTTTGAAAATCTAATCAAAAGGTTTGCTTCATAAATGTTATGATAGAGCAAAATATTTTAGAAATATATTCGGCAAATTTTAAAATATAGAGTAAATTATTTTATTAAAATCATAGGCAGTGTTATAAACTAAATATAGTTTAAAAGTTAAGTGCAATTTATTGATCCAAAACAATTTGCATTTATTCAACTTTTTAAAGTTTAATCACACATTGGTTTTTGTAATGATTTTTAAGTAATTACACAAACACGTATATCTTGTTCTGTTATAACTTAATTAAATGCACTCATTTATTAACTATAGCTATAGATAATTTCAATAATATTTTAAATAATCTTTTTAATGTGAAAAGTTATTCGAAAATGTACAATTTCCGTTCAGTAAGAAGCTTTACTTAAACAAAATGAATTGAAATTATGATAAAAGTTCTTAACTGATGATTAATATACTTTTAAACTAAGTTCATTAGACTTAGGAATTTTTCCGAACTATTATAATCCAAACCACAGTAAAAAGTAATTTCCTTAAATTAAATTACTTTTCTTATAATGTACTTTTCTCTAACTTATTAAATTAAAAAATATATTTCTTATTAATTTCTTTTCCAATTTCGCTTGCAATCATCAGGAGATCTTTGTCTGATTTTGCATTGCTAACATTATTTTAACCGTATAGCTGAAATTAAGCATTGTTAAAATTCATTCTTTTAGCGATTGTCGAAATTTATGTTAGTGAATTATGTAAAATATACCTTAGCAGTAACTTCTTTTAAATTAAAACGATAATAATGTGTTATTTTAGTCTATATTGTTCTGAAAATAGATAACAATTATCTGAAATAATTATCTCTTATCATATATCATCAACACTTTTTATAATAATAAGTTTTTAAATTATACGTAATTTTATTTTTTATTCATATATTTAACATCGAATTCTATTTAGAATTTTTTTTTCAAATTTAACAGTAAATTATTAATATTTTTTCAGTTTTTAAAATAGTTAAGTTATTTTTAAAATATCTTAAAATTTATTATTTAAAATTATTTATTATTAAAATTTATTATTTAAATTTATTATTAAAAT
This sequence comes from Latrodectus elegans, assembly GCA_030067965.1. Lineage (NCBI taxonomy): Eukaryota > Metazoa > Arthropoda > Arachnida > Araneae > Theridiidae > Latrodectus > Latrodectus elegans. The sequence continues at coordinate 22,003,951 of CM057821.1, read as the reverse complement.
CATCTTAAGTTTAAAACATAAGATTTATTGCAGATTTTTTATACAAGAGTCACTACTTTCAGAAATATTTCAGAAAAATATCGGAAATATATAGCACTTAATAGTTAATTTCTTAAAATTCGTGTTGGCTTATTCAAGTAATAAATTAATTGCTGATTACTTATCTATGGCATAAATTTTAAATGTGTCTGTAA